>PVJS01050843.1:0-14173 GCA_004027185.1 Glis glis | reverse complement strand
TATTTTTTTTTTTTTTTTTTTGCGGTACCGGGGATTGAACCCAGGGGCGTTATACCTCCGAACTACACCCCCGGCCCTATTTTTTATACTTTATTTTGAAACCGGGTCTCACGAAGTTGCGGAGGGCCTAAGTAGAGAGAGAGAAAGAGACAGGGAGAGAGAGAGAGAGAGAGAGAGCTGAGGCTGGCCGCGAACCCGGATCCTCCGGTCTCCGCCTCCCAAAGTACTGGGATTACAAGCGTGCGCCACCACGCCCGGCCTATTCTTTATTTTAATACAGGGTCTCACTAAGTTGCGGAGGGCCTCACTAAGTAGCTGAGGCTGGCCGTGAACCCGGATCCTCCAGTCTCAGCCTCCCCAGTACTGGGATTATAAGTGTGCGCCACCACACCTGGCAATGCCTGCAGTGTTGGAGGAGCAGCAAGTCTAGCAGCCTGGAACAGAATGAATGAGGGAAAGAACATTAAACGAAATCCAAGAGGTAAATGATTTAGGGCCTTAGGCCATTGCAAAGACTTAGGCTTTTGTCCTGAGTGAGATGTGATGTAAGATTGATTTACTGTCTCAAAGATTCCCTCTCATTTTTCTCTTCTGCAAACAGGTGCCATATCTTTAAGAATTTTTTGCCGAGCATGGTGGCGCACGCTTGTACTCCCAGTACTTGGGAGGCTGAGACAGGAGGATCACAGGTTTGTGGCCAGCCTCAGCTACTTAGTGAAGCCCTACACAACTTAGTGAGACCCTGTTTTGAAAAAAAAGAATAAAAAACAAGGCTGGGGGTTTAGCTTGGAGGTAGAATGCCCCTGGGTTTAATCCCCAGTACTACCAGGAGTGGTGTTGCATGCCTGTAATCCCAGTACTTGGGAGGCTAAGACAGGAGGATCGCAGGTTTGTGGCCAGCCTCAGGAACTGTTTCAAAATAAAAAAGTAAAATAGGGCCAGGGTTGAAGCTCAGAGGTAGAATGCCCCTGGGTTCAATCCCCAGTACCGCACACACAAAAATTTTGTCTTGTCTCATGCTAGTAGGGTTTTTTTTGGGGGGGGGCACTGAGGATTGAACCCAGAGGCATTCTACCTCCAAGCTACACTCCCAGCCCAATTTTATTTTTTATTTGGAAATAGGGTCTTACTAGGTTGCTGAAAGCCTTACTAAGTTGCCGAGGCTGGCTTTGAACCTGCAATCCTCCTGTCTCAGCCTCCCAAGTACTGGGATTACAAACGTGCGCCACTACACCAGGCTCTTTTTTGGTTGTTTTTGACCAGGCTACTAAAGATTAGAGGAGAAGTAGGGAGGTAAGGGTTTGCAGGGCAGAAGTGAGGACTTTGAAGTCCCAGCTGGCATGGCAGAAGTCCTTAGGCCCTACCAGAACCACCTCTCCCCCAGTTCCTAATCACTTGCTTCCCCAGACTCAGCACACGAGCAGAAACACAGTGAACTGGTAGTTGTGTCCCGTGGGGGCCTGGCTTCTCCTGCAAAAAAGGCATTTTGCAATCATCAGAACATAGCGCTGGGTCTGGCACCCCTGCCTGCTTGGCCCGTCTGCTCTGCCCTGGGACTGCAGGTTACAGCAGGATCCAGATCCCAATTCTAATTATACGTACACACCGCTTTCCTGGGGATTGGAGAGAGGGTGGAAAAACAAAGGCAAAGGGTGGGGGAAAGAGTGCAAGCCCTGCCTTCCTCTCCGATATTCACTCAAGGGCCGGGGATATAGCTCAGTTGGTAGAGTGCTCACCCAGCAGGCATGAGGCTCCGGGTTTGATATCAAACACTGCCCCTCCCCCCAAAACCCATAATTCGTTGCACAAATGTTTATTGAGCACCAATTATCTATAAGGCAGAAAGTAAACACAGGCCAAGTTGGTTTAAGTCCCTCTGGGTTAAATGACTTAGGACAAGTAATATAAATTCATATCTGCCGGGTGTGGTGGCACACGCTTGTAATAGAGACAAGCCTCCACCACACTTGGAGGCTGAGACAGGAGGATCGCAGGTTTATGGCCAGTCTCAGCTACTTAGTGAGGCCCTCTGCAACTTAGTGAGACCCTGTTTCAAAATAAAGAGTAAAAAAATAGGGCTGGGTGTAGAATGCCCCTGGGTTCAAACCCCAGTACCATTTAATAAAAAAGGAAAAAAAAAGATTATCTACTTTTTTTGTGGTACTAGTGATTGAACCCAGGGGCATTCGACCTCCAAGCTACACCCCCACCCTATTTTATTTTTATTTTGAAACAAGGTCTCGCTAGGTTAATGAGAGTCTCACTACTTGCTGAGGCTGTCCTCAAACCTGTGATCCTCCTGTCTCAGCCTCCCATGTACTGGGCTTATAAGCGTGTGCCACCACACGTAGCTCTATTTTTTTTTATTTTGAAACAGGGTCTCGCTAAGTTGCTGAGGGTTGTGCTAAACTGAGGCTGACTTCAAACCTGTGATCCTCCTGTCATAGCCTCCCATGTTACAGGGATTACAGGTGTGAACCACTACACCCAGCACGGAATTTATATTTTAAAGAGCTGAAAGGCAGCCGGGCGTGGTGGCGCACGCTTGTAATCCCAGTACTTGGGAGGCTGAGACTGGAGGATCCAGGTTGGGGGCCAGCCTCAGCTACTTAGTGAGGCCCTCCGCAACTTAGTGAGACCCTGTTTCAAAATAAAGAATAAAAGATAGGAATGGGGTGTAGCCCAGAGGTAGAATGCCCCTGGGTTCAGTCCCTGGTACCACCAAAAAAAAAAAAAGAGCTGAAAGGGGTAAAATAATTGCAAGTTATGTCAAGTGCTAAGAAGGAAACAAAGTGCTAAAACAGAAAGAGCCCTCTTCCCAATAGGGTAGCTAGAGAAGTCTTTTTTGCAAAGGTGACATGGAAGCTGAGCCCTGGGGCATGAGAAGAAGCCAGCCACTCTGTGCTCTGGCCAAAGGACAGAGGCCAGGTGTCCCACGAATGTGCAGAGGCCCTGAGGCAGAACAGAGCGTGATGTGACCCAGGCACTGAGGGAGGCGCAGCGAGGATGGATGGAGCGAAGACGCGGAGACTGGTACAGGACGGGGCTGGAGAAGCGAACAGGGCCTGCATCGCGTACGGGGAGCCCATGGGGAGAACACTGGACTTGATTCTAAATGCCCGGAGGGCAGCATTGGCAGATTTGATACGAAAGGGAGTGACAAGAACCAATCTACTTTATGGAGCACTTAGAATTCACCACACCCTGTGCCAGGCGTTGAGGGACAAGAGTGGACAGAGCAGGCAGGGCCCCTGTTCTTGTACCAACTGCCGTCCACTGAGGACAGACATTAAATAATAATTGCACAAATGACTATATCATTACATACCCAGCTATGAGTTCTGAAAGATAGGAATGTGGTTTCATGAGAACATAAAAAGGGACCCCGTCTAGACTGGGACAGCATGGAAGATATTCTGTGAAGATGACTACGTCACAGAGTTCTTTTTTGGTGGTGGTACTGGGGATAGAACCCAGGGGCGTTCTACCTCTGAGCTACACCCCTACCCCTATTTTATTTTTTAATTTTGAAACAGGGTTTCACTAAGTTGCAAGGGCCTCACAAGGTTGCTGAGGCTGGCTGCAAACCTGCGATCCTCCTGTCTCAGCCTCCCAAGTACTAGGATTACAGGCATGCGCCACCACGCCCGGCTCATCAGAGTTCTTGGGAGAATGAAATCGGGAGAAAGATGCCAGGTCCCAGCACAGAGCCTGGCACACAGAAGGCACTCAGTGAACGTTAGTTTCTCCCCCCTTCCAAGAACATCTCCACGTAGCAGAAGAGATAAGGCACACACAAGTAACATCCCAGTCGCTGGGGTTACAAATGTGTGTTATTGTGCCTGGCTGGGAAGCTTTTTTGTGTGTGTGTGGCACTGGGGATTGAACCCAGGGGCATTCTACCTCCAAGCTATACCCCTAGACCTATTTTATTTTTATTTGGAAACAGGGTCTCCTAGAGAGACCTACCACGCCCAGCTCAAGAATCTGAATCCTGCCAAACAGGCCAGATGAAAAGTTGTACTAAACAGAAGAAGAAACAGAGTTAGCAAAAATGAAGGTATAGCTGGACGTGTGGTACACGACTGTAATCTAGTACCTGGGAAGCTGAGATGGGAGGATCGCAGGTTCAAGCCAGCCTCACAACTTAGCGAGGCTCTCAACAACTTAGCGAGACCCTGTCTCTTGGCAGTATGCTCTGCCCTTTCCGGAGGTGATCTAGCAGCTTGTCTACTCAGGCCCTCAAAAGTGTTATCTTTGACCCAGTCATTTCACTTCTAGGAAATATTTAGAGAATAAAATGTCTTATTAACAAAGACACATTATAGGAGTGGCAAGGTTCAAAGTTCTATCTATCACACTTTTTTTTTTTTTGCGGTACCAGGGATTGAACCCAGGTGCATTCTACCTCTGAGCTACACTCCCAGCCCTAAATTTTATTCTTTATTTTGAAACAGGATCTCTTTATTTTGAAACAGTACTGGGATTACAAGCGTGCGCCACCACACCCAGCTATCTATCACACTTTGTGTTTAACATTGCTGAGGAAGACTCAGGTGTGGTGGCGCACACCTGTAATCCCTGTACTTGGGAGGCTGAGACAGGAGGATCGCAGGTTTGCAGCCAGCCTCAGCTACTTAGTGAGGCCCTCCGCAACTTAGCGAGACCCTGTTTCCAAATAAAGAATAAAAATAGGGCTGGGGGTGTAGCTCGGAGGTAGAATGCCCCTGGGTTCAATCCCCAGGTACCACAAAAAAAAAAAAATTGCTGAGGAAAAAAATCCAACTCAAAAGCTCACTTTTGCCCACCAGCTCCAACAGCTCTTGTCCCCACTGCCTTCCAGTTCTCTGCCGATATTCTACAAACCCCAGTGGATCCAGCGCTCTGTGCTGCTCTGTGCTCTCCTACTTTACCTGTCTGACCCCCTCACCATATTATCAGCTCCTCTGGGGCAAGAGCCATGTCTTACTCATCTCTGAATCCTTTTGGATGTACACGTTTGCTGACAAATGGCCCATTCCCCCAGTAATCTCATCTCCACTGCACAAACACAGGGCGCCAGCGTCCAGGCCCCATCAGCAGTCCCTCCTCCTCTGCTCCCCTGGCCCTTGCTTACCTGCATAGAAGTGATAAAAGGGCCACCAGACAGCACTGTTGGGGATATAGGTAAGCAGGGAAGCCACGTAGCCTCGGTAGAAGCCACGAAGCCCATCGGCTCGCAGGATCTGCCTGATGATGTCCTTAGTCTGGCCAAAGGCGACTACCCCGCGTCCCTCTGGGTTCGCTCGCACCTGGAAGCGGCCCGTCTTCTCACCCCTGCGCTGCATCATCAGGTGCTGGGAGACCACGTCGATGGGCACTGTGATGCTCTGGGCCACCAGGGAGGCCGAGCCGCCCGCCACCAGTGATTTGACTGTGTTGCTCTGGCTGTAGTCAGCTACAAATTTCCGAGTGAGCTCGTAAGTGGTGACATAGCATTGGCCAGAGATGAGAGTGAAGGTGTTGACCAGGAATCCGCGGTAGAGGCCAGTCACACCGTCTGCTCGCAGGATCTTGATGAAGGCATCAAAGGTCCCATGGTAGAGGCTCTTGCCCTTCTGAACCTGCAGCCGGGTGCGGATGAGGGTGAATGGGTAGACGCTGACCCGAATCATCATTGTCATCGCCACCCCAAACACATAGAATTTCTTCTTGTCCAGGTGTTCCCACTCGATGATCTGGATGTTCCGTTTGTCCTCCATTGTGTCTGAAGACCTGGGATTGGGATAGGGTGGAGGGATGTGAGGAAGGGGGCCAGGACTTCCCCTCCCGACTAGGCTCTCAAGCCCCTTCTCAGGCCTCATCTGTGGGACACTGTCACCGGCGAAACTTAGATTCCACCCAGTCTGGCTTTGCCCATCACCTCCCTTCACAGATCAACCTTCCCTTTGGCCCTTCTTTTTTGTATGTGGTACTGGGGATGGAACCCAGGGGGCATTCTACTTCTGGGGGCTATACTCCCAAGCCCTTTTTTAAAAATTTTTGTTTTGAAACAGGGTCTTGCTAGGTTGCTAATGGTCTCACTAAGTTGCTGAGACTGGCCTCAAACCTAGGATTCTCCTGTCTCAGCCTCCCAAGTACTGGGATTATAGGCATGTGCCACTGTATCTGGCTGAGAACTCCATTTTGTTTTTTGTATGTTCTGTTTTATGGTACTGGGGATTGAACCCAGGAGCATTCTACCTCCAAGCTACACCCCCAGCCCTTTTGTATTTTTTATTTTGAAATGGTCTCATTAAGTTGCAGAACCTCGAACCTGCAATCCTCCTGTCTCTGCCTCCCAAGTTCTGGGATCACAGATGTGTGCCATGGCGCCCAGCTGAGTATTCCATTTTAGATGCTCCTGGGCTCACTGAAGAAGACCACATTTGGCTTTTCATCCTCGACAGGTGCCTCTTACCACCATTTACTAGCTGACTCATCCTGTTTTATTTCTGGCTTCCAGTGCAGGCCCCTCTGAGGTGCCCTGGCCCACCCTCCCTACCTACACTTATATTTTATCCACTCTGCATTAGAAGACAGTGTGACGAAGCCAGGCATGGTGGCACATATCTGTAATCCCAGTATTTGGGAGGCTGAGATAGGAGGATTGCAGGTTCAAGATCGGCCTCAGCAAGTAGTAAGACTCTCATCAACCTAGGGAGACCCCGTTTCAAAAATAAAAATAAAGCCGGGCATGGTGGCGCATGCTTGTAATCCCAGTACTTGGGAGGCGAAGTCCGGAGGATCCGGGTTTGTGGCCAGCCTCAGCTACTTAGTGAGGCCCTCCGCAACTTCGTGAGACCCAGTTTCAAAATAAAGGATAAAAAATAGGGCCGGGGGTGTAGCTCAGAGGTAGAACACCCCTGGGTTCAATCCCTGGTACCGCCAAAAAATAAAAATAAAAATAAAAATAAAAAATAGGGCTGGGGGTGTCACTTGGAGGTGGAATGCCCCTGAGTTCAATCCCCAGTACCACACGCAAAAAAAGAAGAAAGTGTGGGGAAGGATGCAAGTAGGGCTTTCGCACAAGACATCCCTACCACCTCCCCACCCTCCAGGGAAAGGAGTTAGAATGTCAGGAATGGGCCAAAGGTCAGAGTCCTCTTTGGTTATTAGATAACTCACTCTAGAGAGAGAAAAGAACCACCCGAGAGCTACAGTTTCCCTTGAAGAACCCAGAGGACTACAGGGTGGAGGACATGTTCAACTCTGTGCTTTCAACCCTAAGCATAGAGACCACAGACTCAGTCCTGGAAGGGAGAGAAGAGAGACCCTGCCTTCGAGAAAATCTGTTCAAGGCGACACCGTATCCCTCTGGGGAATGGATAGAAGATACAAAGGGAAAGAAACCAGGGCAAATTAACGCACACCTGGCCCCCATGTTACGTTTATCCATCGCCTATAATGTCAAGCAGAACTAATACGCTGCCTAACATAATACTTGTCCAAAGTCAGGAGCTTCACATTTAGGGAATGGGAAACCAGAGGACATCCTATATTAGACATATCCTTAGTGGAAACGTCGTGTGCTCCAGTATAGCCTACCCCTGTTATGTAGGATACTAGGAGTTTTTACCCAGACAGGGAAAATGGGAGGTTAAATTACAGAAAGAGAAGTCAGGGGCTCCCCAGACTTTGAGAGAAATCTGCCAGGAGATGGCCACCTCACAAGGATGACTCTAGAGGGCTACAGCGTTCTACACAAGCTGTCCCAGTAGCGAACCTCAGGCCAAGTATCTAACCAGAGTCCACCCTCGACCCCCTTCTCCAATCAAAGGTCCCAACTCTGGCTTAGGTAGCTTTTGTTCCATGGGAGCTGCTCTTGGTTTTCTATGAAGTCAGTGGGGAAGCAAGGCTAGCTTTCCAGGAATCCCTGAGCTGGACCACATCCCCTTTGCTAATGTATGGGCCACCTGCCCTACAACCTGAGTCGCTGAGAGCTGAGCATGGGTGAGGTACGTGGAAGACAGGCTTCCTGGAGGATGAAGCAGTATGAAGGAAGGAGGAACACAGGTATGCAGCGAAATGAGAAAACAGAAGCCAACTGGGTTGGCTAGAATGGAAAATCTAGGCCGTGGGTAATGAGGCAGAGGTGGGGTTCCAGGAGGACCCCTGGGAGATTGATGTGCTACTGTGGTAGCTACTACTGACCAAGGCGGCCCTCACCCCAAGCCTCAGCCTGAGATACCCACCGAGTCCAGCAAGACCTCTTCTCTGAGCCCTTCAAGGGAGGGTGGTCATTGTCTCTTCTGCCCCACGGTGTTTGTCATCCAGGGTCCCAGGTCATGTTTCCAACACCATTGAGAGGCGAGGACACAGAGGAAACCACCTGGATTTACCGAATGCCACTACCTTGTGTGATCCTTATACCTGAACCTGTGCACAGCTGAACACTTCTGATAAATGAGGAAATAGAAGGTTGGATGGGTTAAACATAACAGGCCCAAGGTCAGGCAGCTGCTCAGTGGATACAAGCCAAGATTTCTCCTCTAGTCTGCTGTGCCTTCTACCCCATGGGAGTTGAAGATTCCAACACAAATCACTCTGTTCAGTTTAAAGTCACGTCACTCCCACCGGTGGGAAGCAAAGTTGACGTCCTCATGACTGCAGGTCACCGAGGTTGAGCATAAGCTCCTGGCCATGCAGATGCCCAGGGACTTCTCTCAGCTTTGTCCAGAGAAAGCTAGCGCTGCCTGTTTTCCCAGTGTGTGTGGGGAGCAACTGAGCAGGTATGTTTCAGCACAGGACAAACACAGCAGGGCTCCTGCTGGGCATGTGCAAACCTTGTACTATGCAGGGTCAAAGGGCAGAGCAAGGAAGGATTTTGTTCCAGGACCTGGTTTTGTGAGCGCCATTTCAACTTGTTGAGTGGAATCACCAAGCACCAGCATCTCCTGATAAGAAACCCTAAGGCAGGATCCACTGCCACGTATCGCCTTGCCTCCATCTCTCCCATATGCGAGTCCATTTTAAGTTCCCAGAAGGAAGCTGGGACTCTCAGAGGCAGGTAATGCCTACTGTTGGCATAGTAACAGGAGAAGCCACTAAGGGTCAGGCCTCAAAGGATAAGCTGCTACAGAAGGTGAGAGGGCACTGTTCCCATCCCCCTCTGCTTCTTTGAAAGGGGAAGGTTGCTCCTAAAAGGTGAGATTGCAACCTGCTCATTGTTATATAATCTCCAAACTTCCTGCTGAGATATCAAAACCAGCTCCTCTTGTTTTACCCTCTGGACAATCCTCTTTGCAGACAGCCTATGCAAATTCCCCTTCACCCAAGTCAGTCAGTCCAGCTTCTTTTTTTTTTGCAGTACTAGGGATTGAACCCAGGGGCATTCTAACTCCAAGCTACACCCCCGGCCCTATTTTTTATTCTTTATTTTGAAACCGGGTCTCACAAAGTTGCAGAGGGCCTCACTAAGTAGCTGAGGCTGGCTGCGAACCCAGATCCTCTGGTCTCCGCCTCCCAAGTACTGGGATTACAAGTGTGCGCCACCACGCCTGGCTTTCAGTCCAGCTTCTTCTTCTTTTTTTTTTTTTTGGTGGTACCGGGGATTGAACCCAGGGGCGTTCTACCTCCAAGCTATACCCCCAGCCCTATTTTTTATACTTTATTTTGAAACCGGGTCTCACGAAGTTGCGGAGGGCCTCACTAAGTAGCTGAGGCTGGCCGCGAACCTGGATCCTCCGGTCTCCGCCTCCCAAGTACTGGGATTACAAGCGTGCGCCACCACGCCCCACGCTCAGTTCAGCTTCTTTATGAACCTTTCTCAGGCCTTTATTTGAGCGCATGGCTCCAATTCCAGATTTTCTCCACCTTTAAAGCTGTTCAGGCTTGAATGCTTAGGAGTTTCCTGTGGGGACCCAACAGGTGACCTAGGATTAGTGAGCACTTTGTCCTGAAGTCATCAAATGAAATGTCACAGGTGGAGCTCCACCACTGACTTCACCAGTGGAAAGGGACAAATTGGCCCTTCACACACACATACACACACACACACACACACACACCAGAATATTCCCTAGGTTATGAGGTAAGATCTGGCTCAGAAGGCAGCTTCCACTGGAAGGCAAGGTCATACAATGGAAAGAACACAAGTCGTCAGGCAATCCATGTTTGAAACTCACTTCTATTATTTACTAGTGTAAGACTAGAACTTCACTGAAATTCACTTTCCTCATCTGTGAAATGGGGCAAAAAAAGCCTGCCAGAGCCAGGTGTGGTGGCACACACCTGTAATCTCAGTATTTGGGAGGCTGAGAAAGGAGAATCACAGGGTCGAGGTCAGCCTCAGCAACTTAGCAAGGCCCTCCGCAACTGTGAGACCCTGTTCCAAAATAAAAAATAAAAATAGGGCTGGAGGTGTAGCTCAGAGGTAGAATGCCCTTGGGTTTGATCCCCAGTACCACACACACACACACACACACACACACACACGCCTGCCATAGCTACACAATGGTTGTGGTGCAACACATAGGACCTAATAATTGTGAAAGCATTTTGTTAACAGTAAAATAACATTTCTGTTATTGTATAAAGTTCTATTGCAGTGATGCTCTTGCCTCTGCATGGGGGCCATTGACCAATAGCCTGGGCGTCACCTGGGAGCTGGTTAGAAAAAAAGAATTTCATGTAATCCCAGTACTTTGGGAGGCGGAGACTGGAGGATCCGGGTTCACGGCCAGCCTCAGCTCTGTCTCTCTTTCTCTCTCTCTCTCCCTCTCTCCCTGTCTCTCTCTCTCTACTTAGTGAGGTCCTCTGCAACTTCGTGAGACCCGGTTTCAAAATAAAGTATAAAAAATAGGGCTGGGGGTGTAGCACGGAGGTAGAACACCCCTGGGTTCAATCCCCAGTACCGCAAAAAAAAAAAAAAAGAAAAAAAGAATTTCAGACTGGGCTCTAGATCTGTTGAATGAGAGCTGACATTTTAACAAGATCTCTAGGTGATATCTATGTGTATCAAAGTTTGGAAAGCATTGATTTAAAGATTAGGGATTGTCAGTATTATAAGAATTAAAATGCTGCGTGCAGTGTTGCACACCTGTAATCCCAGTACTTGGGAGACTGAGACAGGAGGATTGCAGGTTCGCCACCAGCCTCAGCAATTTATCGAGACCCTGTTTCAAAATATATAAGCTGGGTGTGGTGGTGCACACTTGTAATCCCAGTACTTGGGAGGCTGAGACCGGAGGATCCAGGTTCGCAGCCAGCCTCAGCTACTTAGTGAGGCCCTCCACAACTTAGTGAGACCCTGTTTCAAAATAAAGAATAAAAAATAGGGCTGGGGGTGTGGCTCAGAGGTAGAATGCCCCTGGGTTCAATCCCCAGTACTACAAATAAACAAATAAATAAATAAATAAAAATAGGGCTGGGTGTGTAGCTCAGAGGTAAAATGCCCCTGCGGTTCAATCCCCAGTACCACACACACAAAAAAATTAAGACAACTATTCTAGGAATCCAGGACCACTATGACTAGGTTATGAGCCCTCTGGCTCCATCGTGACTTGTCACTGGAACTGGGCACAATGATGATCACTTGGACCATTCCAATCTTTTCAGTCAACCACTCCCACAAACTCAAATCACCTTGTACCACTGCTGACAAGGCTGTCCTGGGTCCCCACTTCTCAGATGTAAACAAGAAGAGTAGAGGGCAGCATCCTCTAGTCCTTGGGTCTTCCCTACTGCATCTGCATCAAGGATGCATCCTGGAGCTATCTGCCACACGAACGGGAAACTACTTACATGTCTGCCTACCTGTTCAGGATAATCTCCCTTGTACGTGGTGAGATTCCCACCCATCCTTCCTTGGTCTTCCACAAGTACTCACGTGATCCCATCACAGACACCACATGATAATCCTCTCCACAAACTCCATGTGACGCCCCTCTTTATACAGCTTCGGTCCTGGCCCCCCGCAAGGCCAACTCTGAGTCCTCGGACATGTCCCTCGCCATGCTTCTTCCGCTGTCAGCGAATCTCATGTTCCTCTAGCAGGAAGACATGCCTCACCGCACCTGCCCTTCATTCCCAAACTGCAGGGTGGGCTCCCACGGCACTGCAGCCCAGCATCGCAGACATCCGCTGCCTCCTAGACAGGTCTGGGTCCTCGAAGACCTTAGCCCACAGGCACCCCCTTAGCCTTCAGGCACCGCTGGTACCGTAGTTTCTTACCTCCTCAGACCCCGGCGAGTCCACCGTGTCTGCAGCGAACTCCACGCCCGGACCTCTAGGCCGCGGCCCCCGCTCTATCCTCGGTTCCCAGCGACTGCCAGCTTCGGGTCGCATCTTCCTCCATCTCGACTAGGATCCCGGTATTGCCGGAACCGGAAACAGGTACTCTGTCATCCCGCCCAATAAGGGGCGGGAATGAGCAGTGGGTAATTCCACCAATGGCGTTAGGAGCCTTTGAACCTCCCCCGAGGAGCAAGGTTGGAAGGTCCTGGAGGCCATCTTGGATGAGGGCGGTAGCCACGCCTTCTGTCGGCGTCGCCGTGCCCTCAGCTCTAAAGCGCATGCGCGTGCGGCTGGGGCTCTTTCTAATTCGTGGATGCCCGGGCACCGGTCTTTCTTGAAGATCCTATTGTAAATGGGTCATCTTGTGTTTTGGAATCCATTGGCATCTTCATGTTCGAGTCTAATCTTCAGAGTTTGTCTCCAGCACTGTAAAACAAACAAAGAAAATTCTAATCGTTTTGTGTAGCTATTTTCATTATTTAAAAAGCCCCAAGAGTAGAGGTCAAAGTGCAGCTGGAAGGACTCAAGGTTAGATAAGCAGTTTTGAGGTTTAGGTACTGGAAAACCTGCAGGAATAAGGGACATCCTGGAAGTAGAGAAAATTACATTAAGGGTTTCATCTAGCTCTGAAACTGATTTGCCTATATGTAGGGTTTTTTTGTTTTTTGTTTGTTTTTTGTGGTACTGGAGATTGAACCCAGGGACATTCTACCTCCCAACTATACCTCCAGTCCTTTTTATATTTTGTTTGGAAACAGGGTCTCCCTAGGTTGTTGAGGCTGTCCTGGAACCTGCGATCCTCCTGTCAGTCTCCCAAGTACTGGGATTACAGGCATGTGCCACCACTCCCAGTACATTCATTCATTCATTCATTCATTCATTTGGTACTGGAAATTGAACCCAGGGGCATTTTACCTCTGAGCTACACTCCACGCAGACCCTTTCTATTTTTTATTTTTGAAACAGGGTCTCACTAAATTGTTGAGGCTGGTCTCAAACCTGCAATCCTGTCTCAGCCTCACAAGTACTGGGATTACAGGCGTGCGCCACCATGCCTGGTTTGTATAGAAATTTTTTTTCTGATACTGGGGATTGAACCCAGGGGCATTCTACCTCTGAGCTATACCCCCAGCTCTATTTTTTTATTCTTTACTTTGAAACAAGGTCTCACTAAATTGAGAGGGCTTCACTAAGTAGCTGAGGCTGGCCACGAACCTGGATCCTCCGGTCTCAGCCTCCAAAGTACTGGGATTACAAGAATCCAGACTAAGCCAGGTGCATAGTAGCGCACACTTGTAATCCCAGTACTTGGGAGGCTGAGACAGGAGGATTGCAGGTTCGAAGCCAGCCTCGGCAATTTAGCGAGACCCTCAGTAACTTCGTGAGACCCTGTTTCCAAATAAGAAATAAAATTGGGCTGGGGGTGTTGCTCAGAAGTAGAATACCTCTAGGTTCAATCCCCAGTACCACACACACACAAAAGAATATAGAATAGGGCTGGGGGTGTAGCTTGGAGGTAGAATGCCCCTGGGTTCAATCCCCAGTACCACACACACAAAAAAAAATAAAAATAAAAAAATAGGGCCGAGCGTGGTGGTGCACACTTGTAATCCCAGTAAGGCTGAGACAGGAGGATCACAGGTTCGCGGCCAGCCTCTGCTACTTAGTGAGGACCTCCGCAACTTAGTGAGACCCTGTTTCAAAATAAAGAATAAAAAATAGGAGCTGGGCGTGGTGGCGCACGCTTGTAATCCCAGTACTTGGGAGGTGGAGACCAGAGGATCCGGGTTAGTGGCCAGCCTCAGCTGCTTAGTGAGGCCCTCCGCAACTTCGTGAGACCCGGTTTCAAAAGATAAAGTATAAAAAATAGGGCCGGGGGTGTAGCTCGGAGGTAGAACGCCCCTGGGTTCAATAGATC
>PVJS01050842.1:0-14174 GCA_004027185.1 Glis glis | reverse complement strand
TGGGCCGCGGGGCATCACGGTCCTCAGAGTTCTTTCTGGACGGAAGACCCGAGCGCTCGGCGGCAGAGGGCGGCCGGAAGACTCTGATTCCCAGAGGGCCGAGCGGCAGCCGCGCCTGCGCACTCGCAGCGAGGGCGTGTATGTCTGTGTGTCTGCGGGAGAGCGAGCGAGTGAGTGTGAGTGCGGGGTGGGGTGGTGGCCGTTACGTTCGGGGCAACGGCTACGGCAGCGAGAAGTAAGAAGAGAAACAACGTCCGGCGCTTCCGCCTTCGCCTCGGAGGAGGAGGAGGAGCTGGTAGGAAAAGGAAAGTGGTTCGCCTTTCCTGAACTAGAGCGAGTCGGGCCGCTGGGGGTCTGGGCTATGAGCCTTTGAGGGACGCTTGGGACGCGGAGCGAGAGCCGAGAGCTATGTCTCAGCCGCCGCCGCCGCCGCCTCCGCTGCCGCCGCCACCTCCTCCCCCCGAGGCTCCGCAGACTCCGTCGTCCCTGGCGGCGGTGGCGGCCGCTGCTCCGGGGGGCCTCTCGAAGCGGAGAGACCGGAGAATCCTTTCCGGGAATTGCCCGGATCCGAAGTGCCACGCGCGCCTGTTCTTCCCGGCCTCGGGTACTGCCAGCATCGAGTGTACCGAGTGCGGACAGCGGCACGAGCAGCAACAGCTACTGGGGGTGGAGGAGGTTACCGACCCTGACGTGGTGCTGCACAACCTGCTGCGGAACGCGCTGCTCGGGGTGACGGGGGCACCCAGGAAGAACTCGGAACTGGTAAAGGTGATGGGCCTTTCCAACTACCACTGCAAATTGTTGTCACCCATATTAGCTCGCTATGGAATGGACAAACAGACAGGCCGGGCCAAGCTTCTCCGGGACATGAACCAGGGCGAATTGTTCGATTGCGCTTTACTCGGTGACCGCGCCTTCCTCATAGAACCAGAGCATGTTAACACGGTGGGCTACGGCAAGGACCGCTCTGGAAGCCTCCTATATTTGCATGACACTCTGGAGGATATCAAACGGGCCAATAAAAGTCAGGAATGCCTCATTCCAGTGCATGTGGACGGGGATGGACATTGCCTGGTGCATGCTGTGTCTCGAGCTCTGGTAGGCCGAGAGCTCTTCTGGCATGCCCTGAGAGAGAATTTAAAACAGCACTTTCAGCAACATCTGGCCCAATATCAAGCCCTGTTCCATGACTTTATTGATGCTGCAGAGTGGGAGGACATTATCAATGAGTGTGACCCTCTATTTGTGCCACCTGAGGGTGTTCCTTTAGGCCTGAGGAATATCCACATATTTGGCCTTGCTAATGTGTTGCATCGTCCCATAATTCTGTTAGATTCCCTCAGTGGCATGAGAAGCTCTGGTGATTATTCAGCCACCTTTCTGCCTGGACTCATACCTGCAGAGAAGTGCACTGGGAAAGATGGTCATTTGAACAAACCAATCTGCATTGCATGGAGTAGCTCTGGTAGAAACCATTATATCCCCTTGGTAGGCATAAAAGGGGCTGCTTTGCCCAAACTGCCTATGAATTTGCTTCCTAAAGCATGGGGTGTGCCTCAGGACCTTATTAAAAAGTACATCAAACTTGAGGAGGATGGTGGTTGTGTTATTGGAGGAGACAGAAGTTTGCAAGATAAATACTTACTTAGGCTTGTTGCTGCTATGGAAGAAGTCTTTATGGACAAACATGGTATCCATCCTAGTTTGGTTGCTGATGTCCATCAGTATTTCTATAGAAGGACTGGGGTGATAGGAGTTCAGCCTGAAGAAGTTACAGCAGCTGCTAAAAAAGCAGTAATGGATAATCGCCTTCACAAATGTTTGCTCTGTGGTGCCCTTTCTGAACTTCATGTTCCTCCAGAGTGGTTGGCTCCAGGAGGGAAACTGTATAACTTGGCAAAAAGTACTCATGGACAGCTGAGGCCTGACAAAAATTATAGCTTTCCTTTGAATAGTGTGGTTTGCTCATATGATTCAGTGAAAGATGTTCTGGTACCAGACTACGGATTGAGTAACCTAACGGCTTGCAATTGGTGCCATGGCACATCCGTGCGAAGGGTCAGAGGAGATGGATCTATTGTGTATTTGGATGGAGATAGAACTAATTCTAGGTCCTCCGGTGGCAAATGTGGTTGTGGATTCAAACACTTTTGGGATGGTAAAGAGTATGACAATCTACCGGAAGCTTTCCCTATCACTTTGGAATGGGGAGGAAGAGTGGTCAGAGAAACAGTATATTGGTTCCAGTATGAAAGTGATCCATCTTTGAATAGTAATGTTTATGATGTTGCGATGAAACTTGTTACCAAGCACTTTCCAGGTGAATTTGGGAGTGAAATCCTAGTTCAGAAAGTTGTCCACACTATATTACATCAGACTGCCAAAAAGAATCCTGATGATTATACTCCTGTAAATATAGATGGTGCTCATGCCCAAAGAGTTGGAGATATGCAAGGACAAGAATCAGAGTCTCAGCTCCCAACTAAAATTATTCTTACTGGACAGAAAACAAAAACTTTGCACAAGGAAGAGTTAAACATGAGTAAAACCGAAAGAACTATTCAACAGAATATTACGGAACAGGCTTCTGCAATGCAGAAACGGAAAACAGAGAAGTTAAAACAAGAACAAAAAGGGCAGCCCAGAACTGTTTCTCCTAGTACCATTCGTGATGGTCCATCTTCTGCACCTGCTACCCCTACCAAGGCTCCCTATTCACCTACAACTTCTAAGGAGAAGAAGATCCGAATAACAACTAACGATGGACGACAGTCCATGGTCACACTTAAGTCTTCGACGACCTTTAATGAACTTCAGGAAAGTATAGCCAGAGAATTTAACATTCCTCCATATTTACAGTGTATTCGATATGGCTTTCCTCCTAAAGAGTTAATACCACCACAGGCCGGCATGGAAAAGGAGCCAGTTCCTTTACAGCATGGTGACAGAATTACGATAGAGATTCTAAAAAGCAAAGCAGAAGGTGGTCAGTCTGCTGCTGCAGCACACTCAGCCCACACTGTGAAACAAGAAGAGATCGCTGTTACTAGTAAACTGACATCTAAGGAACTTCAGGAGCAAGCTGATAAAGAGATGTACTCCTTGTGTCTTTTAGCAACATTAATGGGTAAGATCAATTGAGCTCAGATGGTATATCTTAATTGTGAATGTAATACACTGAGTTTTTCTGTTGTCTTTGGAGGGAAAAAGTCTGTGGTCATTATAAATATTTGGTTATATATTTTAGGAGAAAATTATTTAGTGTTTTGACAATTAATAGATGTTAACGTGATTATTGAGTGACTATTAGGAAAATATAACTACAAAGTGAAAGTAGTTCCTCAACTGTCATCAGCTTATTTAAATATATCTTATTTTTAAAGTTGTTTTTTTCTTAAAAAACAGATTTGTAATGTATTGATTTTAAGCCTTTTCATATTTTTCCCCATAAGCTGTGTTTGGCCTTTCCATCTTGGTCTTTTTGTCATTTATTTTTAAATTTCATTTTCCTGCCTGTCATGTGATTTCAGGACTTCCTGCTTGATGAATTGCAGTTTCTGGTGTTTATATTCTCGTTGCACTCCCACCTAATAGTCTCTCTCCTCCATTTCCTCTTCTCTCTTTCCTAATTCATCACATTTTTCTTATGTGTATGCTGGGATTTGTGTTTAGGTAATTTCGGTGCTCGGTGAATCTTTGCCATCTATTGTGATGAACTATTACAGCTTATGAGAAACATAAGAAACAGATAGATGTTAATGAGGTTAAGAAGTATTTTTTAATACTCTTATTGGTGCATTTCTTTTTAATCAACATAAGTTAAAGGATAATGTTTTCATTTTTATTTATTTATTTTTATTTTGGTACTGGGGATTGATCCCAGGGGCTTTCTGCCTTTGAGCTACACCCCAGCCCTATTTTATTTTTTATTTTTTAATTTATTCTTTTTTTGTGATACTGGGGATTGAACCCAGGGGTATTTTACCTCTGAGCTAAGCTACACCCCCAGCCCTATTTTTAATTCTTTATTTTGAAACAGGGTCTCATTAAGTTGCAGAGGGCCTAAGTTGCTGAAGCTGGCCGTGAACCTGTGATCTTCCTGTCTCAGCCTTCCAAGTATGGGGATTACAAGCATGCGCCACCACACCTGGCTGTTATTTTTTATTTTGAAACAGGTCTTGCTAAGTTGCTGAGGATGGCCTCAAACCTGTGATCCTCCTGTCTCAGCCTCCCAAGTACAGAGATTCTAGGTGTGTGCCACCATACCCAGCCAAATATGTAATTTAAAGTTGTAGATGATTTGGGGTACAATCCAGTGGTGCACTTTTTACATTATCTTTATTTTCTTAATCTTTTTTTTTTTTTTCTGTAACAGAGATTGAACCCAGGAGCATTCTACCTCCAGGCTACACCCCAGGCTCTATTTTTTATACTTTATTTTGATACAGGGTCTCACTAAGTTGTGGAGGGCCTCACTAAGTTGCTGAGGCAGGCCACGAACCTGCGATCCTCCTGTCTCAGCTTCCCAAGTACTGGGATTACAAGCGTGTGCCACCACGCCCAGCTTAATATTTGTTTTTAAATTATTATTAATATGTTTTACTAAGCTTTAAAGTATGAAGTAAAATTGAAAATAAGTTAGATATTAGAAAGACCTTATTTTGTGAGATTAGCGCTTTCAACTAGAAAGGTGATCTAGGTTTTGGTTGTGTTTTCTTTTTTTGTGTGTATGGTACCGGGGATTGAACCCAGGGGCATTTTACCTCTGAGCTACACCCCCAGCCCTATTTTTTATACTTTATTTTGAAACCGGGTCTCACGAAGTTGCAGAGGCCTCACTAAGTAGCTGAGGCTGGCCGCAAACTCTGATCCTCTGGTCTCAGCCTCCCAAGTACTGGGATTACAAGCATGCGCTACCACGCCCATCCTTTTGGTTGTGTTTTCTAAGAGTACCAAATAGCAATGAATTGGACCTTGCCCTACCATGATGATTATTTATTCCTGGCTAATAAAATTTGGGGACCTAATGGTTAATGGTAGATCTAAAAACTTTGCCCAAATTTATAACCTGATATTGTTGATTTTAGTTTGGCAGACATGGTAATTGAATTGGAGGATATGTCAGAAACTGTCCCAGGCAGTTTACATATTTCTCTCTGTTAAGAGTTTTTGGTTTCTTAGAAACTGCATGGAATAGAGGAAAGATTGTATGATCTTTGAAGTCATAAAGACCTAGAATTTGAATTTTGGCTCCACTACTTATTAAGTTAGCAATTTTATGCAAACTATTAACTCCCCAGTACTTCAGTTATTTCCTCTATACAAAATGCCCCTATAGTTGATATGTAAGGGCAATGGTAGAGTATTTCTAGAACTCTGAAAATTAAATAGCATCGTTAAAGAATGGATAAAATTAGATACATGCAGAAGGCATTTAAGAAGACTGGCAATCTCCCAGGTAAAAATAGGAAAGAGAAAGCCTTTCTCAATAGATGATGAACTCTTGAGAATATGGCTCATATCTTCTCTAACCTTACATATTCAGTACCTAGAAGAGTGCCCCAAAGGTAGTAGACACTTTGAAATGTTTTTTTTATTGAATTCAATAGGTGACATTAACATATCTAAAGAAAGGCTGTATCTGCAGAAATGGAATGGATGGTCAGCACTGAACATTGAAAAAGAGTCTGAAAAGCGGAATTTGGCAATGTTTATACACTGCTGTACAAAGGAAAGGATACATCATCTGGGGTTCATGATAATTCTGGTAACTAGGAAGATAATCTTTGCTGAGGGGCAGTAATATTTGATCAGTCCTGACCATGGCCTCTCTGAAAGATCTTAATCCCTTTACCTGATTCTATATTCATCAAGCATTTATTTTTTATCATTCATTATATCTTCTACTGCCAACACAAACTTTGAACGTAAAGGTGTATTTTGCTAATTTTATAATAGTAGCACTTGAGAGACTCTGCTTTAAAGGACTAAGAGAGTGGCTGCTCCTCTATAAATATTCGTTTTCTCCCTCTAATTCCCTTATATTCCCTATAACTATTTGAATTATGTTGAAGATAATTCTTTTTTTATTTTTATTTTTTTTGCGCTACCGGGAATGGAACCCAGGGGCATTCTACCTCCGAGCTACACCCCCAGCCCTATCTTTTTTTTATACTTTATTTTGAAACCGGGTCTCACGAAGTTGCGGAGGGCCTCACTAAGTAGCTGAGGCTGGCCGCGAACCTGGATCCTCCAGTCTCAGCCTCCCAAGTACTGGGATTACAAGCGTGCACCACCACGCCCGGCTTCTTTTATTTTTTTTAGGTACTGCCTCTAAGCTTCACCCCCCAGCCCTTTTTATTTTTTATTTACTTTATTTATTTATTTATTTATTTATTTGCGGTACTGGGGATTGAACCCAGGGGCATTCTACCTCTGAGCTACACCCCCAGCCCTATTTTTTATTCTTTATTTTGAAACAGGATCTCACTAAGTTGCGGAGGACCTCACTAAGTAGCTGAGGCTGGCCGTGAACCCGGAACCTCCGGTCTCAGCCTCCCAAGTACTGGGATTACAAGCATGCGCCACCACGCCCGGCTTTATTTTTTATTTTGAAACAGGGTCTCACTAAGGAGATATTCTTAATATCTTAGGAGACATTCTTAATAAAAAGTGATATGTTTCTAAAAATATCAATTTTGGGATAGTTATGTACACAGCTATATGTAAAGAGTGCTGGGGAATTATTGATGTTTAGATTAAAGAGGCTTTGAAAATGATGCTGCCTATTTACAAAATTGCAAATTTCAAAATGCGGAAATTAGCCAGGCATGGTGGTACATGCTTGTAATCCTAGTACTTGGGAGGCTAAGACAGGAGGATTGCAGGTTGGAGGACAGCCTCAGCAATTTAGTGAGGTTCTCAGCAACCTAGTGAGACCCTGTTTCCAAATAAGAAATAAAGTTGATCTGGGGGGTGTAGCTTGGAGATAGAATGCTTCTGGGTTCAATTCCCAGTACCACACACACACAAAAAAAAACAGAAATTACTTTGTGAATTACCAAATGTGAACTAGTATGCTGTTAATTTAGAAAATAGCTTGTCAAGCTTTATGCTCCTCAAATAGTGGGTACCTTCCCATTTACACTTAGGTTTAAATTCACCCTCTACGCTGAGCGTGGTGGCGTGCACTTGAAATCCCAGTACTTGGGAGGCTGAGACCAGAGGATTGCTGGTTTGAGGCCAGCCTCAGCAACTTAGTGAGACCCTGTTTTAAAATAAAAAATAGAAAAAGGGCTGGGGGTGTAGTTCGTAGATAGAATACCTCTCTGGGTTCAACCCCAGTACAAAACAAAACAAAACAAAAACACCCTTTAAGGGTTTGAGAGACTTCTGCTGAACATTTTAAGTGGGTCCCCTCTATTATTATACCCTTTTAATTTCCTTTACAGCACCTATCACAAGTTTTAATGATCTTATTTGTTGATTTATTTTCCTCTCTCAGAAGATAAGTCCACAAAGGCAGAGGCTACAACCTCTTTTATTCACTAATGAATGTGTAATCACCTAGTACAAGGCCTGACACATAGTAGGTACCAAGTAAATTCTTGCTGAATGAAGGAATGCAGACTGTTTCAGCAAACTGGATATATACTATGAGCTTGAAACCATGCTGGAGGTACAAAGACCAATGAGACACATGCCTTACCCTCCGTAAACTTAACCTTCAGAATCTCCACTGGGGAGTCCCAGACTTTTATAGCTTTCATCAGCATATTGCCAGCCTTCTTTTCTACAGACATAAAAATTATAAAGTCCCAAAATAGGACATAGCATTTTAGATAACTGATTTAAGTAACACACGGACAGACAGATAATGTATATCTTTGTTAAATAGGCCGACTGCATAATAGCCAGGAACATGTATTTTTCCTTTCTTTTGCTTTTAAGTAGAATATTCATTAAGTAGAATTTATGTCTATTTTTAATATCAACACAACAATAAGTAAGTGCATTAGTCTTTTGCTCAGTGCAAGCCATTCATGGAACTAGTCTCTTTGAATCATTTCATGGTAATATAAAATGGAGTAACAGTGTTCTACCTGAAATATTTCACATATTTTAATCTGTTTTATTCAGACTACTGGAAGTTATTGAGCTTAAGTGTTTTTTTGTGGTACTGGGGATTAAACCCATGAATGTTCTACCTCTGAGTTACACCTCCAGCCCTTTTTTAAAAAAATTTTTTTTTGTTTTGAAACAGAGTCTCTCTAGGTTACTGAGAGTCTTGTACATTGCTGAGGCTGTCCTTGAACCTGCAATCCTACTGTCTCAGCTTTCCAAGTACTGGGATTACAGGTGTGCGCCACCATGCCCGACTTTAATATATATTAAAAATACAGGGTCTGGGGGTGTTATTTGGTGTGTGTGTGTGTGTGTGTGTGTGTGTGTGTGTTAGGTGGTACATTATCCACCAAAAATAATTAAAATAATTAGGCTAATTTCTTTTTTAAGTTTCTAGCTTTTTTTTTCCTCTAAGAGGTAATGACAGGTTTAGGTGAAAAACAGAATTTGTCATTTTGGAGCTACTTAAATGGTATTAGGCTACTTGTGATACTCATTACAAAAGTTTTCAGAAATCTAGAAACTTTCTAGAAACTTGTTTGATTTTGATATATTTATCTCTTCCTGAAAGAACTGTATGACTTTTTTTTTATGGTACTGGGGATTGAACCCAGGGGCATTCTACCTCTGAGCTACACCCCCAGCCCTATTTTATTTTTTGTTTTGAAACAGTTTCACTAAGTTGCTGAGGGCCTCTCTTAAGTTGCTGAGGCTGGCCATGAACCTATGATCCTCTTGTCTCTGCCTCCCAAGTACTGGGATTACAGGTATGTGCCACCACGGCTGACTTTAATATATATTAAAAATACAGGGTCTGGGGGTGTAGCTCAGTGGTGAAGTGCATGCTAAAGATGTCCTAGGTTCAATCCCTAGCTCCAAAAATAAGAAAATACACAATATTTTGTAATTTCATAATACTGTTTTTTGCTTCCTTGGTGATGCTGGAGATCAGACTCAGGGCCTTGTACATTCTCTGCAGATGCTTTACCTCTGAGCTACAAACCCTTTACATGTCCATAAATGCCTGAGGATTTTCCAGAATCACACTTGAGAGTCAGATGCCTATTAGGTGACACTGGATTTGAATATTACTACAATCTGATTATTGCATCTTTTTTTTTTTTTGCGGTACTGGAGATTGAACCCAGGGGCGTTCTACCTCCG
Source organism: Glis glis (assembly GCA_004027185.1). Taxonomy (NCBI): domain Eukaryota; kingdom Metazoa; phylum Chordata; class Mammalia; order Rodentia; family Gliridae; genus Glis; species Glis glis. Next base: position 4,886 of record PVJS01050842.1, on the reverse strand, counting down.
AGCTACACCCCCGGCCCTATTTTTATACTTTATTTTGAAACCAGGTCTCACAAAGTTTCGGAGGGCCTCACTAAGTAGCTGAGGCTGGCCTTGAACCCGGATCCTCCGGTCTCTGCCTCCCAAGTACTGGAATTACAAGCGTGCGCCACCATGCCTGGCTATTTTTGCATCTTTATTATTTTCTTCAAATGTTGGATAAAGGAGTTGCAGATCTAAATAGTACCTATGCATATTGTTTTATTTATTTATTTATTTATTTATTTATTTATTTATTTTGATGCTGGGGATTGAACCCAGGGGTGTTCTGCCTCTGAGCTACACCCCCAGCCCTATTTTATTTTTTATTTTGAAACAGGGTCTTGCTGGGTTGCTGAGAGCCTTGCTAAATTGCTGAATCTGGCTTTGAACCTACGATCTTCCTGTCTCAACCTCCCAAGTACTGGAGTTACAGAGGTGACCCACCATGTCCAGCTAGTATTCTTTATATACCATCTGATAGCCTTTCTTTTGATTTATATGTAACATATTTGTAATGAAGCAGTCATAAAATTGAATAAAAACTAATGCTATAAATGTATCTTAAGATAAATGTGTACATTGTAAATGGTGATTTTATATAATCATGCTTTGAAGATTAGGTTAAATGTCGATTATATCCCTTTCAGTGCTTAGCTATTTCATACCTTTTCTTTTCCTTAGTATTTTTTCAATTTATAAGATATCTTTAGAAATTCAAAGAATTCAAGTTTGTATAAAGTAAAATATGGTAGTTCTTATCATTTCTTAACATTTGCACTCCCTAGATAAAATCATTATTAATAGATTGGGATATATCCTTTCAGGGGTGTGTGTGTGTGTGTGTGTGTGTGTGTGTGTGTGTGTGTGTGTGTTTGTGTATGTGTATGTGTATGTATACGTTCATGTATACACATGTGCATAATAGGGTTTGTGTGCATGTATGTGTTTTATACATACATCCTTTATCCATCAGTAGATGGTGACTCTGAAAGCTGTATGGCTGGGTAAGAGATGAGAAAGTTACGCCTTTCTTAGAAACAGTCTTGACTATTGATTGGGAAGATAAATTTTTAGATGGGAGGTTCCATAGGAAAAGTGGAGAGATGGCAACAAGTCTTTCAGCAAGTGAATGAATACCTTTGGGATTCTCTCTGATAGAAACAGTTTTGTGTTTCTACTGTAAATTTAGAACTTTTCAAATTATTTAAACAATTAGAATTGTTTATTTAAAATGTTTGTTTTATGGTCATATATGCTTGAGTTCAGAGTTAGTTTCTTTTGGGACTTTAAAAATATATTTCATGCCGGGCGCAGTGGCATACGCCTGTAATCCCAGTACTTGGAAGCCTGTTGAGACAGAAGGATTTGCAGGTTTGAGGCCAGACTCAGCAAGTTAGTGAGACTCTGTTTCAAAGTAAAAAAATAAGGGCTGGGGTAGCTCAGAGGTAGAATGCCCCTGGGTTCAATCCCCAGTACCACACACACAAAAAAGAGTTGGCTTTTTAGTGAAATGATAGAAAAATCATTCTGTCTCTGTTTTTGCTGTGATTTTTGGTTTATTAGATTATTGAAGAGAAAACAGATGGTACTGTTAGTTATGTTTTATAGATACAACATTGAAGAACAGTTATTATGCTGCTTCAATTAAATTTTTTTCTGTGTTGCTTTTAGGCATGTTTAAAAGGAAAAATCTTATATGCAATATTTGTTTTATACATCATTCAACCAATACCAAAAGTACTGTTGTTTGTTTAGCACTGTGCCAGCTCCTGGGAATAGAAAGTCTGACAGGCCACTGACCTTGCCCTGAATCTGAAAATCTTTTAGTTTAGGAGAAAGAGAAAAGTAAACCAAGTTAGCCTGCAAGATGATAGGGGCTGTGGTTTTCATATATAAATCAGTGTCAAGAAGGATACCTACCTGACCATGGCTCAGAAGAATCCTAGAGTGAATGACAGCTAAACTGAATTTTAAAGAATGCATAACAGTTATCGGCCTTTAGGGAACTGAAGGCAAGGTATGATGCGAGTTGGGACAGGCAGGTAAGGGCCAACTCTTAAGAGTGCCTTGTATGCCATGAAAAAGGAATTTGAACTTTTCCATGTGATTTTTGGGGAACCAGTAAAGGTTTAACTCTGAGTGCTATATGGAGGTGGCATTTGGGAAGGACAAGACTCAGGAGAAACCATTTACGAGGCAGTGGCACTAGTCTAGGCAAGGGACGAGGCCCGATCAAGGATGGTGGTACTAGAGACAGGAAAAAATGCTGTGGAGAGCTGTATGAGACAGGTGGACTTGTACAAAGTGTCCTGATCTGTAATCCCCTTTCTCGTTTCTATTACCAACAAACATGGTTTCAGTGGAGGTATTTGTATACCAAACAAAATAATTTACCTATTTTTTTTCTCTAACCAATTGTTAATGCCATAAATTTCTATAAGAAAAGACTATGAGTAGGGCATGGTGGTACACACCTATAATCCTAGTACTTGGGAGGCTGAGACCGGAGGATCTCAGGTTCAAGGACAGCTTCCACAACCTAGCGAGACTGTTTCAAAACAAAAAATATAAAGGGCTGGGGTTGTAGCTTGGAGGTAGAATGCCTCTGGGTTCCATCCTCAGTACCACAAAACAAACAAAAAACTATGGATAGTGCTGTCAAATTTTTGTTTTAACAGTATTTGACCTCTAGTGGAGTTTAAGATTCAGTGGAATGCGTATAAGCTTTGGAATGATACACACGGGATTCACATCCTGGCTTTGCCACTTACTAGCTGTACAATCTTGGGAGAATTATTCAAATAATCTGAGTTTAGCCAGGCATGGTGGCGCATGCTTGTAATCCTAGTACTTTGGGAGGCGGAGACCAGAGGATCCGGGTTCGCGGCTAGCCTCAGCGCTCTCTCTCTCTCTCTCTTTCCTTGGTGAGGCCCTCCGCAACTTCATGAGACCGGTTTCAAAAATAAAGTATAAAAAATAGGGCCGGGGGCATAGCGCGGAGGTAGAACGCCCCTGCGTTCAATCCCCGGTACCGCAAAAAAAAAAAAAAAAAAAAAAAAATCTGAGTTTGTTTCCTTGTCTGTAAAATAGAGCTTGGTTGTGATGAGTAAATGAAGCTAAAAGTGCCTTCTCAGAGGTAGGTAGATAATAAAGGCTTAGATGCTATTTATTCTTCCCTTAAATCAATAGATTGATGGGGCCATATTGCTCTCAAGGTGGCAAAAATTGGTTCTTAGGGGAGTGAGAATTAAAAAGAATTACTCTAATGGATAAAACTAAGATATACACGCAATACATAAATAGATATACAGTATATCTGTGGTATTCAAATGTCATGGGGGGTGGGGAAGATTAGGAAAATAATGTTTATAAACAGGCTCTTTAGAGGGAGAGAATGAAAATAAGGTTGAGAACCACTACAGTAGAGTAAGCCTGCTTGAATAAGGAATAGTCAAGTATGTAAAGTAGTGAGAAACGTGGTATTTTTCTTGTGAGTATACAGGTGGTCTGTTCTGAGGAGTTCATTATTTTGGTATGTGTTTAGATTCTTACCAGAAATAATTAAGTACTAATCATGTGTTTTTTTCAAATAAATGTATCATATTTTAGAAAATACTAAGTACATTGAGGATAACATTAACAATAATTAATCGAAAGGTTATCACTATAGAAATAATTTATCCAAATGAAATTTAATAATAAGTTCAGTCTGGGCAACTTAGTGTGAGACCCTGTCTTAAAATGTAAAGGGCTCGGGATTTAGCTCAGTGTTAAAATGCTTGCCTAGCATGCGTGAGGCCCTAGGTTCAATCCCCAGTACCTCAGAAAAAAAAAAAAGGATTTCTGGCCTCTTGAAAAGCCACATGATCTTCAAACAGTGGCCCTGCCCTCTTCCATGACAGCACTTGGCAGTGGCTGCCACCTTTAAATGGTCCACAGTCTCATCACTCTGTATCATTTACCTGTTATACCTGACTGCTTCACTCATTTAGGAGTTCTGCCTTGAAATCTCTGTTCTAGGATAATCTGTATTAAAGCAACCGGGGTATGGAACTCTTTTGTTTGTTGCTTATACTATATTTATTTTTGTCTTACAGGTGAAGATGTATGGTCTTATGTAAAGGGACTTCCTCACATGTTTCAGCCGGGTGGTATATTCTACAATATTATGAAGAAAACAATGGGTATAGTTAATATCTATTTTATTCTTAGATAATATCTCCATTCGAGCTATTTTAAGATTAAGAAAGTTCAAATGGTGTTCCATTAAAAATATTTCCAGCCAGGAGTGGTGGCACATGCCTGTAATTCCAGTACTTGGGAAGCTGAGACAGGAGGATTGCGGGTTCCAGGAAAGCCTCAGCAATGTGGCAAGACACTCTCTCATCAACCTCTTGAGATGCTATTTCAAAACAAAACAAATCAAAACAAAAAATATTTCCAGCTGCATATGGTGATGCATACCTATAGTTCCAGGTACTTTGGGAGGCTGAGGCAGGAGGATCTCTCAAACCCTGAAGTTCAAAGCCAACCTGGGCAACATAGTGAGACACTGTGTAAAAAACAGAACAAGGCCGGGCGTGGTGGTGCACACTTGTAATCCCAGTACTTTGGGAGGCGGAGACTGGAGGATCCGGGTTCGTGGCCAGCCTCAGCACTCTCTCTCTCTGTCTCTGTCTCTCACTCTCTCTCTCTCTCTTTCTCTCCCCCCCCTCCCTGTCTCTCTCTCTCTACCTAGTGAGGCCCTCTGCAACTTCGTGAGACCCGGTTTCAAAATAAAGTATAAAAAAATAGGGCCGGGGGTGTGGCACGGAGGTAGAACGCCCCTGGGTTCAATCCCCGGTACCACAAAAAAAAAAAAAAAAACA
>PVJS01050841.1:0-14171 GCA_004027185.1 Glis glis | reverse complement strand
TCTCTCTCTCTCTCTCTACCTAGTGAGGCCCTCCGCAACTTCGTGAGACCCGGTTTCAAAAATAAAAGCATAAAAAAATAGGGCCGGGGGTGTGGCGCGGAGGTAGAACGCCCCTGCGTTCAATCCCGGGTACTGCAAATAAATAAATAAATAAATAAATAAAAAATAAAATAAAAGAAATAAAAACTGAAAAGGGCTGGAGGTGCAGCTCCATTGTGACACCCATACCCCAGGTTCGATCCCCAGTACCACACACACGGACAAAAGAAAACCTGAGACTAGAACTCTGGTTTCCCCATAGGGTTCCTTAATAGAAAAGGGAATTTCTTTGATACTTTGTGTTTGCCACAGATCATCATGTATTTTTCTTAATTATAGATTGTTATGTCCTTAAGCATAAAACATTGCAATGAAAGTGATTTTTTTCCAGTCTAATATATTTGTCTTGATTGGCAACAAGACAAATTGGTGAAAACTTACTATGTAGAATTGGGGTAAATAGATACAGCAATGTAACCAAACTTAACAGAATTAGGTTGTAATTTTCAAGTTTTCTGGGCCCTCCTGTTACAACCAGAGTGGAATTTTAACAGCTCTCTCTCTCTCTCTCTCTCTCTCTCCAGCATATAAGGTGTCCTACGCCTATTCTTACAGAAGAGGCTGCTCTGCACACACTAACAGAGGCCTCGGCCTCTCGTCACAGTATTCTAAATATAAACACCCAAGAGTGTCCTGAACTGTAAAGTGATTCCCCAACACAAGGCACATTTAAGAAGGAGAACTTCAAAAAAAGAAAGTGGCTTTTGCATTCTCGATGAGGAATTCTCCTCACACTAGTGGGGATTTCTGAGTACATCAACACAGAGAAAGCAGTTGTTCTCATGTCTTAAAATAGCACAGACTGAACATTTAACCTTTCTGCTGCCCAGTCAGAGTCTAATTACTATTTTATGTAAAGCACACACACATGCGCGCGCGCGCACACACACACACACACACACCAGTTTGCATTTCTCAAAATGGAACAGAACATAGATGAAAGTCAAACAAACTCATTGCTCTTTAAATGTAGAAACCTAGGGGACAGGGTGTTTGCAGGTATTTCAAAGAATGGTGTCAGACTAGTCAAACTCAATTTTCCTATTAAAAAAAAAGCCGGTCCTTCAAAGTCACTCTATTTTAAGGAATTACCCTTTCGTGAAGGGTTTGGTGACTCTATTCGTGATGAGGGATAATATATTTTCTAACTCTAATTATATTTAGCAACTTACTAAGGCCCTGGAGAGGACATGAACTCCTGGGGCACTTAGAATAACTGCCTCTCCCCAAGACCTGTCACATGTTCACTGTTTATAAGTAACCCAGTTTATTTACTCGATACAGGAGATGTCTCCTTCCAGAAATACGAATACCGATTGACTGAAGTTTCATCAGTAGACCGTTCAACATACAAGGGCATTTTCTATTTTCCTGAGGAGCATTTACGGGCTACTGTCTCCTCCATTCCAAAGCTATATCATAGGAATTCAAGAATATTTCCAAGTGAACATCTCAAACCTGAACTAAAATGGCTTAACACTGAATATACAAATCTTTATGCTTAATGTGCTCATATTTGCCTTTTCTACTGTGGTCAGGGTAAGGACAGATGGTTATTAATAACCAATCATCTCAGCTTAGCTTTACAGATATTATACAGAAAAAAATAAAGTCTGTATTTGTAGGTAAACATGTATTTCTTTCTTATTCTTCTTTTATTTGGGTGAGCAAATGGATGGGAAGGGTGAACGATAGCACAGGCTGTCCTAACAGAGTGGAAGGATCACATTTTTCATGCTAGAACTCAAGTATGTGCTGAATATCTGATTTTTACTAGTACCATAATCTTGGGTAAGACTCTTAAACTATTCTTTCTTTTTTTTTTTTTTTGCGGTACCGGGGATTGAACCCAGGGGCGTTCTACCTCTGAGCTACACCCCCGGCCCTATTTTTTATCCTTTACTTTGAAACCGGATCTCCCGAAGTTGCGGAGGGCATCACTACGTAGCTGAGGATGGCCGAGAACCTGGATCCTCCGGTCTCCGCCTCCCAAGTACTGGGATTACAAGGGTGCGCCACCATGCCCGGCCCTCTCGCTCTCTTTTTAAATAGCCATTGCCTTCAATGAATGCGCCATTTTCTGAGATACAGAAAGGACTGAATGGTAAGCAGATGCATCACACCCCTCCCGGAAGCATGGCAGGTGCATGGCGTTGCGATGTGTGCAGGCGCGAACCCTGGCAGAAACAGTCAGTGACCCGCTGTGGGTGCCCACGGAGGTTACCTGAAGGAGTCTCCAAATGTCCTTCTTTAAGCATCACCCACTGGGGAAATCCCTTTTCCAAAGACTACCGACGACTATCTCTGTCATAACTGAGCCTGTCAGCGTGCCCACCTCACCACTTGTACATGTTTCTCCCACGTCAAGATGCCATCTGTGGTGTTTTCCAACATCAGCATCGCAGAGGTTGAGGCACCACATCCAGCAGGAGCATCTATGACTATGCGTACATCTGGCATTTTTGGAATTGTTCAAGAAATTTGACAGCCTAATAACTTTTTTCTATACTTTATCATCCTTGATATTAAAGCTCCAGTTGATCTTGGCACTCGATGAACACAGCATGCTGTATCCCTGTGCCTCCTTCATAACAGCAGAGGAAATTTTGCTTTTCTAGCCACATACAGAGTATTCAATTTATTATGTTTTCTCATTTTTGCAGAAATGCAACCACTTGGGCATGGCTGTGTAGGTATAGATTATTGTTTGGCTCTGTTAGAAATTATATATCACATTTATGTTCAATATTTTAATGATTTTTCTTGCATTTTGATATTCACTGTGTATTAGAAAGCTTCACAACCTTCCTGGTTCATATACATGGCAACCCCTTCATTCCTCCTGGCTTGTTTGTATAATTGGTTTCAATGTGTGATCTCTTCACTGGACTATGCATGCTTCTTTGAAGCCAGGGATAATAACTTGATAATAATCATCTTCATGAATCCAGAATGATTAGTGTGGAAACTCCAGTCAATAAGAATTTTGTTAAATTATGAATAAGTAGAAAATGCTTCTAATGGAAAAGTATAATGGCATTTTTTTTTTTTTTTGCAGTACTGGGGATTGAGCCCAGGGGCATTTTACCTCCGAGCTACACCCCCGGCCCTATTTTTTATACTTTATTTTGAAACCGGGTCTCACGAAGTTGCAGAGGGCCTCACTAAGTAGACAGAGAGAGAGAGAGAGAGAGAGAGAGAGAGCAAGCTGAGGCTGGCCGCGAACCCGGATCCTCCGGTCTCCACCTCCCAAAGTACTGGGATTACAAGCGTGCGCCACCACGCCTGGCTTGTATAATGGCATTTTAATGGGAATTTTCTCACATGCCATGTTTAAATAAATAAAACAAGAAATGACTATCATATGTAATTTAGGATAGTGGAAGACTTCTGTTTATTTCATACCAGATACTATTGCAAAGAGTATTTGTTGACAGCAAAGAACTAAACTATACTAACGTTATAAGAAAAATAATTTAAATGTTATCATTTTAGACTGAATATCTATTCTATGTATTCCCAAGAAAAATAGCTACTGGAAAAGTCTTTTTACAAAGTGTTTCGATTTCCTCCTTACTGCTTTCCTTTTGAAAATTTATTTTGAACAACTGTTGTGAACCACATATTAAATACATATTTATCAGTTAATAAATAAACCCTAAGAAGGACTAATTTTTCTTTCTGTATATTATCAGAATATTTTTCTTTTTATTTATTTATTTATTTATTTATTGGTAGTAAGGATTGAACCCAGAGAATTTCTACTTCCAGACTATTCACATGACCCTTTCTTATTTTAAAACAGGGTCTCATTAAGTTGCTGAAGTTCTTGCCAAGTGTTTGAGGCTACCCTCAAACTTGTGATCCTCCTGTCTCAGCCTCCCAGGTTCTGGGATTACATGTGTGTGCCATAACTAGCCTGGCTATTATGAGAACATTTTACACTATAAAAGTCATATATTACAGAGTTAGATATTTTAATTTTTAATAATATGTCAACTAGAAATATGAGTAACAAAGAGAGAAAATTTTATTAAAAACCTACTCAAATAGGAGGTAGGCACGGTGGCGTATGGTTGGCTGACACAGGAGGATCACAGGTTCGAGGACAGCCTCAGCAAGTAGGGAAACTCTCATCAACCTAGTAAGACCTTGTTTCGAAATAAAAATAAAATAGGGCTGGGGCTGTAGGTTGGAAGTAGAATGCCCCTGGGTTCAATCCCCAGTACCACAAATAAATAAACAAATAAACCTACTGAAGGATATTTTTTATTATTGAAAATATATCTTAACTACTGCTTTTCAAGAAAACTAAAATTGCTCACTTAGTTAAACTAGTTATCTCTGTAAACTTAATCCACACACCTTATTTCTCGGAATTATATTAAAAATTAAATCTATTGAACTTTCTTCTTGAGTTTCTCATCTATATCCCCTCTATTGCATTTTCTTCTCTCTTCTTTCACTATTTGTTGAAATAACTTAAAGTCACTACCTTTTCCTTCTTTTTTTTTTTGTGTGTGTGCAGTACTGGGGATTGAACCCAGGGGCATTCTACCTCCGAGCTACACCCCCAGCCCAATTTATATTCTTTATTTTGAAACAGAGTTTCACTAAGTTGCAGAGAGCCTCACTAAGTAGCTGAGGCTGGCCGTGAACCCGGATCCTCCAGTTTCAGCCTCCCAAGTACTGGGATTACCAGAGTGTGCCACCACGCCTGGCTTACCTTTTCCTTCTAATCATCCACAAATTCACTTCCACTCATCCCAATCAGATTGTCAGAAAAATTTTATCATTCATACTTCCAAAAGAATTACTTGAATTCTTAATATTGACTAATCAATATTAATTTTAATAATTAACCATTATGTGATTAACTGAAAAACATGAAAATAAACTGTATTTACATCTTTATTTTAAAAAGGGTAATTAAATATCATATTGAATGAAGGTTTAACTTACTGTTCCATAGTAATTAACCAAATCTGATCAGCTTGACTTAATCCCTGGAAAATGATCTTGGGGTGGGGGAAGAAAAATAATCTAAGCAAATTTAAGTGAGCAGTTTGCAATAGAAATCTCACTTTGAGAAGAAGACCAACTAATGAGACTCATATACATGAAGTTTGGAATTCTGTGTCTCCCATTAGTGTGCAGAAATGTGGCTGGTCTTCTAAATATCCTTCATGTGCTTGAATAAATAATTTAAATCTCATACATAGTTCCTATTGAAATGGATACTCAAAAGATATGTAGGTTATTGGTTCTTTTTCAAAAGAAAAACTCAACAAGGAACCATGCTATTTAATCCCTTTGTATGCACTAATTTAATTCATCTCTTAAATGACATATTGAAGAAGAGATTTGTGTTAAATACCTATTTTGCTCGGTTGCATTGATTATACAAAAATGAAAATACCACTTTTAATTAAAGCTCATCTCCTTAGTTGCATGAATGACTGGGTTCAACCATTAACACACACACACACACACACACACACACACACACACACACACATCTGCTACTATATCCTGGGGACGTGTTCCTACACATTTTATGTCAGTAAATCAAACAGATTTGAAATTGCTAAAATGCCAAACTAGTCGGCAGAACAAAATAACAACATATCAAATTAATAGCTAAATATAGTGCTATAGGAAGGATGTTCTGAAAAGAAGATTGGCTGTTTAAAGATAAAAGAACATTAGGGTCAGCCATTAATGTCAAAGGCAAACAAATACGGTTCCAAGTATCCCAGATAATATGCACTAATAGTGGGGTGGAGCTGAATCCGGGCTGAGGCAGGTGCATGGTTAGCAGCTGCGAAGGCAACAGGCAAACACGCTCGTTCTCACACAGACATGCATCCAGAGCACAATATAAGCCAGCACTCTTAAAAGGAGCAGAAAACTGTAACAGAGACACCACAAAAAGTAATGAGCTCATATAAATGCTTAAACACTAGCTCTCCATCTCCTTGTGATTGTTTAATTCATAACTATCCAAGATTTTAAAGCATACATGGACACCCATTCAGGCTGAAATTCTAAGAGAAAATTCTTTCTCCAAAATACAAACTAGCTATTCAACCTTGAATATTTTATTTTTTGTGCCTCTGTTTCCTCATTTTATAAAATAAAATAGCAGCACTTACCACAAAGGCTTGTAACTAGGATTATGTATAAGATGATATAAGCATAAAAAACACTCCATACAGTCCCTGGTTCATAGGGCCAAATAAATTCTAATTATTATATTGTTATAGTTCCTATAGTTTTTAATAGTTTAAGTGAGGAAATAAAAGTCAAAACTATGATTTTTCAGAAATTTTACTTGAATTTACAGAAGCACATTCTTCTATCAACTTTCCAGTAGTTCCATAACTCACTCTAGAATCAGTAGAACGGTTCTCAAACCTACTTTTTCTGTTAGGAGAAAAAAACTGGCTGTCAATGACCAACAAAAAATAATCACACTCCTTCACAAATACTCAATTAACATTTCTGGAAAGATGGGTACTATTTTAGGTCAGACAGGGATGAAGTGTAGCAAGATTTTGTTCTTGTTGTTTGCTTTTGCTTATTGCTGACATCAGTGAACAAAGGGGTCCTCATAGACACTGTAAGGAGCCATGATTCAGGCTAACACCTTGCCTTAGTTAAGAGAAAATCTGAATCACATCAAACTTTAACAAAGGTTGCACTATGTCTTGTATTATGTTTTTAATTGCTGCCACAACGAGCAGCAAAACTTTGCCACAAACTTAAGGGCTTAAACAACACATACAGGTTATTTTACATTTCTGGAGGTCCCAAGTCTGAAATGGATCTCGCTGGGCTAAAGTCAAGATGTCCGCAGGGCTGTGCTCCTTCTGGAGGATCTAGAGGACTGTTTCTTCACCTGCCGTTTTTCAGCTTCTAAAGGCTGTCTGCATCTCTTGGCTCATGGCCGCTTCCTCCATGTACAGAGCCAGCACTATGAGTCAGGTCCTTCTTACACTTCTCTGTGCGTGTCCTCTCCCTTCCTCTGCCATTTCGAAGGACCCTTGTGATTACCTTGGGCTCGTGCAAATAACCCAGGATAATCTTCCTATTTTTAAGTCAGCTGATTAAAAAACAATTCCATCTACAAGTGTAATCCCCCTTGCCCAAGTCATCTATCACAGGTTCCGGGGATTATGATAGGGATATCTTGAGGGGCCATTGTTCTGTCAACCAGCTTTCAAAAGGACCTCTCAACTGATCATTTTGGAGCAACTACTATGTCAAAATATTTTAATATTTGAATGTGGTTTTAATATGTAGATACATACTTAAAAACTTTACATATCTGTTTTATGAAGAATAATACATTAGAGAAAGGCAAAAGAAAATGACTGATATAGTTGTACTATATTGTACACAATAATCAGGAGCAGAGAAAATCTCTCTGAAAGCTGTGTTTGAAAAGCCATTTGAAGGAAGAGAACAATTGAAAACAGAGAATGGGGGAAGAATTTCAAGCAAAGGGAACTAACCCCAAGGCCCCTATGAGGAAGGGTGTATGTTGTGCTTGGAGGACAGGAGCCTGTGAATGAAATGGAGTGGGGCAGAGGGAGAGTGGGGATTGACGTAAGAGGAAAGAAAGAAGACTCCATAGAGCCTTGTGAATTAGAGGGATATATGACCAGGCGAGCATCATCCTGGTTTGCAAAGCAGCATTTCTGTTGTTTTGTACAGAAGAGACTGTTTCATGGCAAAGTTGAGGGTTTGGAAGTAGGATGCCCAGTTTGGAGCCAATTGTAATAAGCCAGGTGAGATATAGTAGTGACTTACACAATGATCGAAGCAGAAGAGGAGAAGAGACATGTGGGATTCTGGACGTATTTAAAGTGAAGGGATATATGGTATATACACACAATGGAATTTTACTCAGCCATAAAGAACAAAATTATATCATTTGCAGGAAAGTGAATAGAATTTGAGAATATTATGCTAAGTGAGATTAGCCAGTCTCAGAAAGTAAATAGTTGTATGTTTTTTCTCAATTAATTGGGAAACAAAAAAGACCTCAGATAGAAGAGCAGAGACTCCAATGGAGTAATGGAGGGGGTTTAAGGGAGGAAAGAGGGGATAGAGAGGTAAAGAACCTAACAGTTTCAATAATGCTATGCACATAGATAAAATTGTCAATGCCAAATCTCAACAAAATGTAGGAGGAAGGGGAGGGGAAGGTGGGATCTGGAAGGAAATGCACTAAGTGTTGTGTGCATGTCTGTTCCTATCACTCTCTACCTCAATATGTTGTACACTTAAAATGCATCAGTAAAAGCATACAAAGCGCTGGGCGTGGTGGCGCATGCTTGTAATCCCAGTACTTTGGGAGGTGGAGACCGGAGGATCTGGGTTCGCGGCCAGCCTCAGCTCTCTCTCTCTCTCTCTCTGTCTCTCTCCCTGGCCCTCTCTCTCTCTCTACTTAGTGAGGCCCTCCGCAACTTCGTGAGACCCGGTTTCAAAGTAAAGTATAAAAAATAGGGCCGGGGGCGTAGCACGGAGGTAGAACGCCCCTGGGTTCAATCAAAAAAAAAAAAACAATGTATACAAAAATGAAGGGATAGAAAAATTTACTGATGAAAACAATTTAAATTTCAGGGGGAAAGGAAAAGAATCCTAGACAATACTAAAATTTGTATCATGAAAAATTAGAAGAATATAGCCCACATTCACAGAAATGGAACAGACTTTAAAGAGGCCTATTTTGAAGGAAAATACCAAGAGCTTCATTTTTTAGCCTGTTAAACTTATAGATACCTGTAGGATATCTACTGTCAGACCGTAGTAGTTATCCATCAGTATTGATTCCCTCTTTTAATAAAAGATCTCCCGAGTTTAAGCTGGGCACATTTCTTAGCCTTTTTTGAAGAGTGGCATGGCTATGTGACTTAGTTATGGCTACTGGAGTCTAGAGAAAGTGATGTGCACTAGCACAGGTTGGGATCTTAAGAGAATTTCATGTGTTCTTCTGACCTTGACTTTATGCCTGCCACTGCATGTCTAAGAAATCAGAATTATCCTACCAGTTCACACATGTGTACAACTGACTTGGCTTTGATGAGTTTTAGAGATTGGGAGTTCAAGCTACAAATGTTTCTTCTTGGGAGAACTGGACCCTTATGCAAATAGTTATGCAGTATGTTTTATTTTGCGTATATTCAATTTATACACATCAGCCAATGAAACTGCATCGGGAAACATCATAGCCTAAATCCATGCATCTTCATTTCTCTCTAAAAACAATGCATTGCCTAAGTCAATATATGTTGGGGTCTGTCTTATAGCAGCTTAGCTGTGCCTTCACTAAATATAACATCTAAGAAAAAGATACTGCCTAGGCAGCTGAATACATATAAGAGTGTATCCACTGGAGAGTCTAAGGATAGAATGGGAGCCCTAGGAATCTAGATGATATTTGAAGGTAAAAGACTGGATGAACTGCTGATATTCATGCATTTTCTTCACATAGAAATTAATTTTCCCCACATTCATAGGTCCACTCCACTATGATGAAATAGGCAATGGATAACATGACTTTTGCCTTGATTAATTCCCTTTAATTTTTACTCATATCTGCCACAAACCTGTAATACCAGGCTGAATACTAGGAGTCATAAAAGCCTACCAAACCCAGAATATGAAAGTGATTTTTTATCTTGGAAGAAAATCAAGTTATCTTATTTTACTGCTCCTAGTTCTACTATACAGAAGCCAAACTCTTTTCTTTTTTCTTTCCACTTAAATTTTTCGGATTATAGTTTTGCTGAGAAATACTATGGAACTCTCCCTATCAAAAGTCACATACTGAAGAACCAAGAAGTCAGAGATAATTCTGTTGGGTCAAACAATACTTATTTTTTAAATTAAATTTTAGCAGCCTAAGTAAAGTTTTATCATTCCAGGACCTACAAAACACCACAACTCTTCATGGTTGTGTATGTCAACCCAATTCACACATGTGTACAATTGACTTGGGTCCAATAGGTATTTGAGTTTGGGAGTTCAATCTAAAAATGTTTCTTCTTGGGAGAATTGGACCCTTATGCAAAATGTTATACACAGTACATCTTATTTTGCAGATATTTGTTTAATTTGTACATATCCACCACTGAAACTTCAAAGGGAAAATTTATAGCCTAAACTCATTCATCTTCATTTCTAACAGCAGTTTGCATACGTAGTGGGAAAAATGTATTTAGATATCTTCTTCAAACACATGTCATATTACTTTAAAAATATAGCACAGGAGAAGGAAGGCATTAGGGTTTCATAAGACTGGACGGTAGGACTCACACTCGCAAAGTCTCAACAGATGGTGGAGGGTTAAGGACAGTGGCTACTGATGACTGCAGGCATTAACATTTCAGGAAATCCCAGTTACAGTGACACTTTGACTTAGAGCTTATGTTACACAATTAGATAATTTTCCTAATATTAATATATCTCTCAAAGATCTTGTATCTTGGGACTACAAATGGCATGACATCGGTTGCTTTTCCTCCTCTGGCAAAGGCCTCAAAATGAAGAACTATTAAATAGATTTTCTCCTTATTATTATATTGGGATTTCAAATATATTGAGAAATTTTGGCTCACAAAATCTTACTTAATAAAGACCTTCAATAATCCACAGTGGGGGGAAAATCTATATAATTAAATAAAATCACAGACAGAGCTTATTGTATATCAATGTGTGTATACCAAATGTATATGAATAAATTTTATTGAGCCATGAATCTGAACTCCAACAGAATCAGGTTGTTCCCAGATTCACCCAGCATTTTATGAAACCTATTATTCTTATCTGACATTACTGCAGTATAACAGACCATAGTGACATTTGATTACATTCCGTTTTATTATTGCTTTGTACCAAATTGTTCTCACCAATAAGCAATAAAAACGCAGAGGAGATTGTAATACAAACACGAAGACATCTATTTCTCATATTGTGTAGTAAGAGTGTCCGGAAGTGTCTGAGCAGCATAGACCTGATCTATTTATTTAGACTGCCTTGAAATAATTGTGTCACAGTCAGAGAATTAATATATTTTATAAGCTAGATAAAATGCATATGTTTTGACTATTTTCTTATCTGTAACTTTACCAAAACATAAAATATTAACTAACAAATATAAGGATATAGTCCATGTAAGTTATTAGAATATTGTGAACAAATTAACTGTTTACCCTGACTACTGATATTCATATATGCTTAATTTGTTATGGGTTGGGATAGTCTCTACAATAAATATCTACAAGTTACTTGGAAGCACAACTTTTCCACTAGCCTTTTGGAAAAGTATTTCTTGGCCTTGTGGAAATACAATAGTGTTGGTTGGATTTATGTGTTTAATTGTTTTAATATTTTTATTTCCATGATTGCATTATGATTACCTATATATCCATATTTGTGTGTTTGTGCATTTGTGTATGTGTGTCTGTTACTTTTCCATTTAAATATTAGAGATGAGGAGAACACAACTAAGATAAAATAACAAGAATGTCTAAGTTTAACTCCTAATTAATAGACTTTTCAAAGTTTGGACAATTCTGCTATATAAATTAACTTTAATAAATTTAAAGTCATGTCTGCAACTGATTAGTTTATAGTTTGATTCGGCTTTGCCATAAAGTTATAACAGTTTAGCCCTTCCCATCGTGATATAAAACATAATATCGTTATTTCTGTTATTCTGTTAAATCCATTTCCCATTATACAGATGTTAATAGCATTGGACCTAAGCACATAAAATGAGTTTAAAATCATTTCATAAGGGAATAATAGGTCTGTATTGTCACATCTCTTATCTTTCTCAAAGCAAACCCTTTTACTCAGAATAATGTGACTCTATTCTTTTATTCATACTTGGCGAAACAAAATAGTGTCAACCAAATTGAATGATTTCTTGGTAATAGCCATCATCCCTGTTTGGGAACATCACAGCCTGCAGCATCAATGTTTATGAGAACAAAATACATTTATTTTGTCATAGATTTCCAACTATCTATTTTCACTAGAAAATGACTCTATAATTTATATGGGCAAGGAATATTTGCAGTTTGCTGTCTGTATTTCACAGACATTCTATGCTGTATAGGTACAGTAAGCTGGGATTGAATATTAATTTGAAGAACCAATTCATTTTTTTAAGTTGACTTAATTTCTATGAAGAAAGAATGAACATTTTCTTTTGGCCACTATGCATAATTTATAATATCAATATTTTGTTATATATTCTTTAATGTAAATATTTAAGTAGACTGCAGATACCAATATAAAATCAAAATAAAATAATGCAGAGGAGAAAATAGACCTAAATTGTTAAAGTAAAAACACAATGAGAAAGTAATCAGGACAACATTTTAAGATGAAATCTCATCTTTGACCCTAATTCTGTTTTGTATCCAAAGAATTGAGATATAATCATATCTCATAAAGCTGTCTTGAGGAATAAGTAAGTATATTTATTTAAAATATCAAATGTAAGACATGGGCTTTTGGGAAAAATAGCACATGCTTTCAAAATTATTGAAAGCAATAAATTATTGTATGTTACAATAGTGGCAACAAATTGGGAATTGCACACTACCTGTTCCAACTAGCTCTTTGGCATAATATTTCTCACATACGGGCCTTTTTTCTTATGTGCTAGATGAGCGAATTGAATGTATCAGAAAATAAAATCAACAGATACTTCTTGGATATTACATTAAGCATGTAAACTTAGAAAACTTTTAATAAGAAAAGAGTTGCTCAGACAAAACAGTGGAGAATAAATAATGTAGTAAGATAAGCTATCAAAAAGGAAAATTAAATTCAAATAACAAATAGAAATATAAGGAAAAGTAGTGAAAGACTCAAGGCCATGAAATATAATTTGATAGATTAATGATATGAAAGGCCTTGGCATAATAAATAAACAAAAACTATATAAATGAGCCTTAATAAAACAAATATCCAAAAATTTAAAAAATTTGAATAATACACCTAAAAGTAAGCTATGATAGAAACATAAGAGTAGTGTGAAACAGTACATTGAGATGCAGAACTTTATATGGCACAAATTTTCTACACAAATATTATAACATGTTTAAAAAAACAGATGACAGCTTATCCTTATAACTGAAATAACTAGTACTATAATACTTATAACTGAAATAACTAGTACTAGTCCTATAATCATGTTATAAGACTCAATATATTAATTCTTCTCTAACAGTCAAAGCAAGAAAGCATCCTTGATTAGTCATGTCATTTTCTAAAAACTTCTTAAAGTTTTTTCTTTTATGCTTTTCAAGAACCTATAACATGTGCGGTACATGCCTGTAATCCTAGTATTTGGGAGGCTTAGCATCACAGGTTTGGGGCCAACTGCAGCAATTTAGTGAGACCCCCCAACAACTTAGAGAGACCTTGTTTTAAAATAAGAAATTAAAAAGGCTGGGGGTGTAGCTCAGAGACAGAATGCCCCTGAGTTCAAAATCCAGTACCAGAAACCCTCCTCCCCAAAAAACAAAAAAAAACTCATAATATTTATTAATGACAGATAGGAATGATGTCCAGAGACAGCGATTAATCATAGCACTATCTCTCCTTGAAGAACTTTCCACAGATTCCCACAGTCTGTGATATGGCCCCTGAGGAAGGGACTCGAACAGTGGGGTGGTGGTAGTAGTCTCAGATGCAATTGGAGAGTTTTGAATAAAATTACTGCGGGCAGTGATTTTATTCAAATTAGTGACCCCTGAAAGTGTCCAGGGGTCACTAATTTTTTTTTCTTAAAGAGGGAGGTAAGTCAATAAATTTGGGGATCTATGTAAGTAGAGAGATAAATGGAAAACTAAGTGCTACTGGAAAATAATAAATGAATGTATAAAGTTAAATATGTTTATAGAAATGGAAAAATATGCATAATCAAAACCAAACATAAGCCGGGCGTGGTGGTGCACGCTTGTAATCCCAGTACTTTGGGAGGCTGAGACCGGAGGATCCGGGTTCGCGGCCAGCCTCAGCTCTCGCTCTGTCTCTGTCTCTGT
>PVJS01050840.1:0-14173 GCA_004027185.1 Glis glis | reverse complement strand
CTAATCTCGCTTAACATAATGCTCTCCAGATCTTTCCATTTTCTTGCAAATGCTGTTATTTTGTTCTTCTTTATTGCTGAGTAGAATTCCATTGTGTGTATTTCCCATAATTTTGTGATCCATTCATCTGTTGATGGACATCTAGGTTGGTTCCATAATTTGGCCACTGTGAATTGTGCTGCTATGAAAATGGGTATGCATATATTTCTAGTCTAGTCTTTATGTCTTATCTACTGAATTGCCCATTCATTTTTGCCTGCCCAGAATCCACAAATTTCATCAAGATGAATATGAGCGATCATAAAAATACCCTATTTAATACTTCTTGTTCTCATTTTTTAAAAAGGTTAGTAATTTAGCATCTTAGCATCTTAGAATGTTACTTATTTATAATAAATTAGATATTAATTATATTCTTCTCTATAACCAAACCTTGTTTGTTGTTGTTAGGAATGGGCAACATCATTCTTTTCTAATTCAGGACATACTTTTTTGGAATGACTTTGGGTGCTGGATTATCATCAGCAATATCCTCGGAATAAAATCATCCTTGTAATAATAATGCACTTTACATTATTAAATAGTAGAAATGATTAATATACTCCTAAAACACAAGATAAATGAATGATATTTCAGGAATTCCCAAGTTTGGGGAAGTTACCAAGATTATCCATCATTCTCTTCAAATAGCAATGACTTCCTCAAAAGGTTATCATGTCTGTTTAGAAGATTGTGTAGATAGTTGGCACAGATAACACCATTACCCGTATGCTCATTTTAATTGTCTTTCCTGTTGCTGTGTTACTGAAGGTAATTTAACTCAGAAATGTCCCTATAACATGTAATAATTCAAGGTGAAGTTAAGGCATAAAAAAAGTACAAACGATGAAAATGAAAGGTACACTTAAGAGGAAAGCAATGATGTACTTATGACTACTACATTTTCTTCAATGGTTGTGGAAAACTCAAGAAAGATAGGGCAGAGGAGCAAAAGTTTTACTATGTTTTTGTAAAGAGGAAATAACCAATGAAATATTAGAAGGATATGGAGTTAAAAGTAATAATAAAAGAAGACTGGGTGTGGTGGAGCACACCTGTAATCCCAGTACTTGGGAGGCTGAGACAGGAGGATCATAGGTTCAAGGCCAGCCTCAGCAACTTAGCAAGACCCTGTTTCCATATAAAAAATAAAATAGGGCTGGGGATGTAGCTTGGAGGCAGAATACCCCTGGGCTCAATCCCCAATACCACAAAAAACAAAAGAAGTAAAAATTTTAAAAATATATAAAAAAGAAATCAGGAGAGGAAAAGAAAATGTAACACATTGATCCCTACATGTGGATAATATTTGCCCAGTTATTTGATGTATAAATCACATACATATTATCCAAAGATATTTCCCCATTCATCTAAAGACAAAACAAGATTAAAAAGAATTTAAACCAGTGTTTTTTCCTCCTTCTAGAGTATTGCCACCTGAAGTAATCAAATTGTGATCTCTAAGTATTAAGCAAAGCATAAACAATTTAGGAAACAGAATTTCCCATAGTGACTTTGAGTTTTCTGCAAATGCAGTAGTTTTCCACTATGATTTTTTTTCTAAAGACAGAAACATAGGTCATGGGTTTAAGGATACTCATGCCATAGTCTATGCTCAAAATAAGATTTAAATTAAAATAGGCAAAAGTGGCTTGTATCCCTGGCACTGTGTCAGGTTTTCCCCAAACTGAAAATAATAATAGTTGCAATTTATTGGAAACTCACTATATGTTTGGATCAGTTCAATTAATCTTGAAAATACTGGTCAAGGGACTAGTTAGCATCCTCATTTCTATATAAAGCTTAGAAAGACAAAATAACTTGCCCCACATCCTGTAGCTGGTAAGAGGCAGGCAGAGGGGGCATTCATACTAGCTCTCTCTGAACTCCAAATCTGGTGCTCTTCCCAGCTATCCCATCCCTCCCCCACTCCATGAGTCTCCATATCAACTCTCCGAGTTCATCAGGTAGGAATTACTTCTATTTTCAAGGATGAAATAGACTCAGAGGGATTGCTATCTAACAATATAGAACTAGTATGTGGCTGGGCTTGGAAGCCTCTTGCCAGTACTGTCTGTGGACAAAGACAATGAAAGAGAATGAAAAGTGGGTGCCCCTCAAATCAACAGATCTATGCTTTAAAACTTGTCACACAACTGTGGAACCAAGGGTTCTGCCGCTTTGAACTAGGGTTAATACACAGCCTGAAAAACATCCTTGTGAAAATAATTGTGAGTGGTTCATTGCCGAGGATAGTGCATTCAGCTGGATACCTAACCTATTAAGAGGCGAGAGGTTGCAGTGGCAGAATGGCAAAGGGATTCCATCAGAAAAGGCACAGAAGTGTCGGAGGAAACCCAGCACAAAGCAGTCTGTCCTACTTTGGCCAGTAGTGGTGGCATTGGTAACGGTACTCTGTACAATCTAATACTGTGGGTCTCAATTTTTAGCATAGATAAGAATCATATAGGATCTTGCTATATAAAAGAATTAGTGAAAAAAGATAAGCTTTTTTTAAGCCAAATAGCTAAACCTGTTTTTAATTATTTCTCTTAATATGATTCTTAAAACACCTGTAATTTAACATATTTCTATGCTACATTATTTGGGTGGAGGTTGATATTGGGGTATGGATTTGAAAATTAACTAGTTAGCATATTTACCTTATTTCATTTATCTGATCATACCCCTATTTTATTCATAAACTAATATTAGGGACATGCCAAAAGGGGGGACACCAGCATATTTACATGGGGATGAAAGAAAAGAGAGTTCTTAAGTATCAATTATGGGCATGAAATCCTGGGTAATCCAAAGCATAAAGGATAAATACTTTCAAGGATGGATAAGATGAAAATATGCTTAAAATGTGCCTAGTTAGATGGGTGTGGATGTGCATGCCTGTAATCTCAGTACTTGGGAGGCTGAGACAGTAGGATCACAGGTTCTAGGACAACCTCAGCAACATAGTGAGACTTTCAGCAACCTAGCAAGACCCTGTTTCAAAATAAATAAATAAATAAAAAGGGCTGAGGGTGTAGCTTGGAGGTAGAATGCCCCTGGTGGGTTCAATCCCCAGTACCCTTCCCAAACACGCGCGTGTGCACACACACACACACACACACACACACACACACACACACAAATGTGCCTATTTATAAAAATTGGGGTTGGGTGGAAGGCACTGAAAATGAAGACCTTTGTCTGATGCCAGCTGTATCAATTACAATGCTTTTAGTTGCAAATAGCAGAAAATTCAACTCAAATGGATTACTAACCAAATAATTTTATTAACTTATACAACTGAAAAATTTCTAGTTGTATTTTTCAAGTGAGGATTGATCTGGCAATTCAACAATGTCACTTAAGATGTGTTTTGTTTTTCTTTCCCTCTAATTTCTACTGTGATTTTGTAAGATTTATTTTGTCTTGAACTTGATTCCTTTTCGTTTGCAAGAAGCCTACCAGTAGCTGTTAGGTTTATAAGTATGTTTAGTCACATCACATTCACAAAGAAAGAGGGGAGAGGAGGAGAGAGGGAAGAAGAAAGTTGGAGGAGAGATGCAGATAGGAGGGAAGTTTCCCAGCTATCTAATGAAATTCTTTTATTTCACTCAGCTTTTGACAATATACATGCAAGGGCAATAAGGAAATTCTTACTTTGGGTTAATCAGCCCATCCCTCCCCCAAGCAACTGAGGACTGGGAATAGAGGGATGTAGGAGAAAACTCATAGTATCTTCTACGTTAACATTTTATCTTTTACTGTAAACACCATACATATCACTGTGAATCCATAACAGTAGGTCCTGCCTGTCTCATAGCTTAGGAAACTAGCATACAGATGCCACTGGGTTTAACAAGTCAGGTGGTAAAAGCAGCAATTCCTTTTTATAATTTTCCAGAGTTGTATATGCACTTTTAATTAAGAAACAGCATACAAATTGAGATGAGTTAATATTAACAGAAATAATGGCAGCTGTTTAATCTCTTCTAAAGCAGATGGTTTAACATAATTTGGTTCATCATTTGTTTCCCTTGCTCTTGCCCTTAAATGATAACATTTATGGAAAAAATAGTGTTAATCTGATTAAAGGAAGGGCTAGTCATACATTTCCATGGGGATAAAGCAAACAGGATTAATGTTCTGTGATACCTGCATTGCTGTTATGATGTCCTTAATAACTGCTGCTCTGGGCCCCTTTAAAAAATAATAAAGTAGCCGGGTGTGGTGCCGCATGCCTGAAATCTCAGTACTTGGGAGGCTGAGACAGGAGGATCCCAGGTTCAAGGAAAGCCTCAGCAATGTACTGAGACTCTCAGCAACTTAGTGAGAACCTGTTTCAAAACAAAAAATAAAAAGGGCTGAGGATGTAGCTGGAAGGTAGAAGTATAATAATAATAATAATTAATCATAATAATAATTAATAATAGTGATAATAAAGTAAAACAAAATGAATTACTTTCTTCCTAATGAGTACAAAGAAATATTGGAGAGCAATTTTTAAGAAAAAAACTTTAGTCACATAAGTTTAAAAAATATTTAAGGTTGTGATCTGATAATTCAAGGATATTGTTTCAATTAGTTAAATTATAATGTACAATATTTGTTATGTATTTAAAATATTTTATACTGGTGCAAACTTTTACCAAGTTAAAGACTTTCCAAAATTGTAAAATACTAGATCTAGAAGGAATATATATGTAGTATATTTGAAGCCAGGAATTGAGATGCTTCCTGCGTGGTTCTTATTGCCAAGAATTGCTTTGGCTCTTCTGGGTCTTTTGTTTTTCCATATGAAATTTAGGACTGATTTTTCTAGGTCTGTGAAGAATGACATTGGTATTTTGATAGGGAGTGCATTGACTCTGTAGATCACTTTTGGTAGAATGGCCATTTTGATAATATTTATTCTGCCTTATTCAAGAGTATGGGAGATCTTTCCATCTTCCAAAATCTTAAATTTCTTTCTTTAGTGTTTTATAATTTTCAGTGTAGAGGTATTTTACCTCCTTGGTTAGATTTATTCCTAGGTATTTTATTGCTTTTTAGGTTATTGTGAATGGAATTGTTTTCTGGATTTCCTTTTCCATCTAACCTCAGTCAGAATGGCAACCATCAAAAGTCAAACAACAATAGATGCTGGTGAGGATGTGGGGAAATAGGAACTACTACCCTGTTAGTGGGATTGCAAATTAGTGTAACCACTATGGAGATCAGTGTAGAGATTCCTCAGAAAATTTGGAATGGATCCACCATATAATCCAGCTATACCTCTCCTGGGTATCTTCCCAAAGGGACTGAAATCAGAAAATTATAGTAATATATGCATATCCATGTTTATAGCAGCACAATTCACAATAGCCAAATTAGGGAACCAACGTAGGTGCCTATCAACAGATGAATGGATTACAAAATTATGGGAAATACACACAGTGGAATTCTACTCAGCAATAAAGAAGAACAAAATTATGTCATTTGCAGGAAAATGGATTGACCTGGAGAACATTATGCTAAGTGATATTAGCCAATTACAGAAAGTGAAGGGTCATATTTTTTCTAATATGCAGTAGCTAGGGAGTTATAATATGTGAGAATATCAATGTCAATTCACTGTGTGGGGAAGTGGCGGAGTGGGGAGGGAGCCAGTGGGAAGCCCACCAAGTGCTGCGTGCATGTATGTCACTATCACTATGAACTACTTTATGATGTGAGACTATAATGCACCCATAAAGATATAAAAATTGCATTATTAATTAGTACAGAAGACTAGCGTGTGCATTTCCATGCCAGGAGCCCGCCCAATGTTCTTTCTACTTTTAACTTACATAGAGTATGAAATAACCCATACAAGACATCTGGATGATAGCAAAGGACATGTTGCATATTTCATTTTGAGACAAAAATGAAATCAAAATTATTCTACCATTTATTAAGGTGTATATCTAAAACTACATAATCCACTCAGATACAAACCTGACTATGATTCTTTTAAGATATATATAAATGAGTGAGAAAAATACAGAAATGAGAAAAATGAATCAGAAAATCAATCTTAAAATTGATTCAGTGAGACCAATATCATTTATTACAATTGCTATAGCACTTATTTTTAACATAATCATATAACATGTGGTGATAATGTTAAAATTAAGGTTTGCCATTTTTAAAGAGTGATAAAAATAGTTTGCAGTATTTCCCAAAAGGGAGAAAAGATAGTACTAATGAATTGTAATTATAAAGACCATAAAATATAACATTTGCTTATGATGTATTTGGTTAACAGGGAAAGAGAAAAATGGCTTATATATGTGCATATGTAAAATAGAAATGGTATTTGTAATATTGCAAAGCACTTGAGTTGTTTGTAAAAGTCAGATAGACAGGGACTTAGTTATCCATGCAAAGTACTATTTACACAGTTAAGTGAGTGGCAATGGGTTTAAATGAGAATTATTTTCCTGTCTCCTCTTATTAAGAAAACCCAAACAACAGTTTTGTCCTGTTTTGCTGACAGCGGTTTCTGCAGTGTGATACCTGCTGAAGCAGGAGAGAAGACGACGACATCATCTGTATCATTTTGAGAACTTGAGTTGGCTCCTAGAAAGGCTTATAATTGCCCTTGCAAAAGAGAGCAGCCTCAGCAGGTTGGAAAATTACCGATCAGTCAACAAGTGTTTATCGACTCCAGCCATGTGTTCATAACAGTATGGAGAGGGATATAAAACATATTTCCCCCCTTGGGGACTTTTAGTGGGAAGAGGGTTGTTAGAGAATACTACCAATGGAGAGAGAAGGAAGAGCAATTAAGTACTTTAATTATTAAACATGTTCTATCAGGGCAATCAATGTTTCAGAAGGGAAGAGATCATTTCTGAATGGACAATACGTTGCTTGATCACATGCAGTGATGAGACCTTGCCTTTTCTTGAAGCAGCCTGTCCCCTGCTGGGCTGCCCTGGCATGAGGGAAGTTTCTCTCTACATTGATCTCATATCTACCTCTCTTTAATTCCCAGCTCTATGCCCATCTTCAACTCTCAGTTGCGCCAACCCTTCAATGGGGCAGAACATCAGGGCATTGATAATATTCCCTTATACTATTCTCTCTTTATCCTGTCAGCTGTGATAAAGATATCATTATTGCATTTATCCTTTTATGCTCTATATGTTGTCAAAATCCAGTTATATATAATATACACAAACAGCGTAATACCCCAAATAAACACTGGCTAATAAGGATATAGAGGAAAAAATTATTTTCCTTGATCTGAACACTATATTTCTCTAAGATTATATTAGCTTTATGAGCACTATATCATCCTATCAACTCATATTGATCTTTAGGGAGTTTTTTGTGACCTCACCCATGAACTTGAGTCAAGCAAATTTGTAAGAGTTTATAGATATTAAAGATGCATTTAATTTGAATGTAGGCTCTATAGTTATTGCTGTTAAATGTTCCTTGTTGATTTTTGACTCATCCTTTTAGCTTGGCAGGATATGGTGACTCATGACTCAGCCATCCACAACATTAGCTTTTCCTCCTAGATTTATGTTGACCACAAATTTAATCAGACTTCCAGATATTCAAGGGACTCATACAATAATACCTTTTCACAGAGTTCCTGTGAGAATACCAATGAGGCAATGTAAGGAAAATGTTTATCACATTGTTTAGGAAATGGCAGATGGCCAATAAATGTTAGATCTTTGCCCTAAAACTACTTGAAAGGACTTAATTAAATACAGAATCTGCTTCAGGATAAAATTTCTTTTCACTGAAACTTTTTTGTGCTAACTTGAAGCAATTTTCCTTAATTACACTAACATCCAACCTCCACTTTTCCATCATGAACACAAAAATATAATTAGAGATCTTTTCAAATACATGTTCGGAAAATATATCATTGATTGAGAAGTGTAGGATAGATAGTATATTGAAGGATAGTATGGTTAATCAAAAGGGATGGATTTAAATAATTGTAGGTCTGTCTCTTCAAGGTTATGAACAAAAGTCTAAACCTAAGAATAGACTTGGCAAATTCCAAAGATGTGGGGATGAATATATGTTGTGGTGGGGTGGGAGTACCTGAAAATTAGTGCTGGGTTTGAAACACCAAAAGAAGATTGGAATTGATAAAGAAAGCAATAGCAGCTACTGGGTGATCTTATGTCAATGGTGGGAGGAAAGAAAAGGGACCATTAAAGAATCCATATGGGTGAATATATTAGGCAGATAAATTAGAAAAGACTGTCATAGAAATAAACTACGGTAGTAATGTAAGTCAGAAGTAATGAAGCTTTAGATTAAAATAACGGTAATGAGAACAGCATGAGAGATGTACTTATGGAATTCACTAGTGATGGGGGATGAAGAAGAAAGAAAATGCATAGAGAATTTTTAAGATCATACAATTAAGAAATGTCTAAGGGAAAAGGGAGAATACTTGTGCAGTATGACACAATAGGACAAATTAAGTTCTGATAATTATCAATGTGTACAACCTTGGCCAGTACCATCAGTATCACTGAAGAACTTGTTTAAAAAAAAGCAAATTTAGAGAATCTGCCCTAGACTTACTGAATTTTCCAACAGTGGTGTAATGGCAAATGTTTAATAGTCAGTCCTCTGGAAGAAGGGAAGGGGAATCTGATTTGTAGTATAGTGAATATACTCCCCACTGTGGCCAATTGCAAGTCATCACTGACTAGGAGTTAGAGATAGATGCACACAAACAGATCTCCAGAACTGGACTAGGCCACTCAAGCACACATACCACTGCCCAAGATAAATCTGTAGCATAGATCACAATTGCCTGGAGGATCTGTCAAAGCACAGCTAGACCACATCCCCAGAGTTTCTGATTCAACAGGTCTTGAGTGGAGCCTAAATATTTTTGCATATCTAACAAGTTCCCAGGTGATACTGATACTCTTGGTCGAAGGACCAAACTTTAAGAATCATTGTTCTCGGGTCTCTAAAGCCACTTTTTACAAAAGTCCAATTAGCATACAGAGCCCAAACTGCTGAAGCCCCATAGAATCATGGTTCACCTATTACATCTATTTGTGGCCAAATTCCAAGGAATAGTTCTCAGTTTTCATCTTTCTCATGGTCTCAAGCAGCAACTGACATGGGTAAAACATTCCCAGTTTGAAACTACTTCTCTAGTTTTCCATTTGTTATAGTTTGAATCTGAAATGTCTCCCAAAAGCCCATGTGTTTAGGGTTTGGTCCCCAGTGCAGCGATGTTTGGAGGTGGGGCCTTTGGGACATGATTGAATCACAAGGGCTCTGACCTCATCAATGCATTAATACATTGATGGATTAACAACTTAGTGGGCTATGGGGAGGTGGTGGGAACTACAGTAGGTGGTCCTGCGTGGAGGAGTTAGATCATTGGAAGCATGCCCTCGAAGGATAGATGAGAATCCTGGCTCTTTCCTCTATCTCTTTGCTTCCTGGGCACCCTGAGGGGAGCATCTTTGATCCACCATGTGCTTCCTGTCATGATTTTCTGCCTCAACACTGTCCCAGAAACAATGGAGCCAAGTGAATATGGATTTAATTCTCTGAATCTATGAACCAAAATAATTTTTCCTTCTTTAAGTTGATTTTCTAAGGTATTTTATCACAGCAATAGAAAATGAACATAACATTCTTCCAAAATACTATTTTTTTTCTTCTCTGGCTGTTCTGTTTCTATTGGTTTCTTCATTCTTCTTATTAGCCGAATGTTAGAGTGATCTACAATTCTAGCCTTTCTTCTTTCGTTTCTAAGGGCTAAATCCTCCCTCTATGTCATATAAGCCGATCCAGTGCTTTTAAAATATTACCTATATGTTGATGACTCAATTTTTCCTCTGAAAGCTCTTTTTTTAGAACTCCTGCCACCTGACATTTACAACTTGGTGTCTCAACCTAATATTTTATTTCTCCCCTCCCCAACCAACATCTCAGATCTTTCCCAGTTCAGTAAATGGCACCGCTATTCATTCTGATGCTCAGACCTTCAACCTCAGAGTCCATACTTGATAATGCTTCTTATCTATCAACATACACTAGACAATATCACCACGATTTCTAAAATGTTTTCTCCATGTAATAAGTGTCACTGTTTCCTTAGCACTCCCATAGGCTGAGCCATTATGATTCTATCCCAGACAATTGCCAACAGTCTTCTAAATAAGCACACTTCTTCCGCTCTTGTTCCACTATAATAGATTGTCCATATGCAGCCACCAATTGGATTAAATTCCTCCAGTAGTATTACATCACCTTTAATATGAAATCTCCTTCCAAAGCATGATTCTCCATGATGTGGCCCTGCCCTCTCCTCCCTACTGCTCCTACAACCTTGCACGTCTTCATTCAAACATGTTGAATTCATGCCCATCTAGATGTTCTTGTACTATTTTTCTGCCTGGAAAGCTCTTCTCCCAGAAATTCACATGGCTTGTTCTTTTTTGCTAAAAAAAAAAAACAAAACTATGAACTCAAATGTCACCCTATATATCAAGGAATTTTTTTTTTGTCCACAGTCTTTTTATACTCCACATTTTATCTGACTTTTCTCATAGTGTGGCATGCATCATGGTGGGTAGCAGCATAGGCGATAAAACCAGACTTCCCAGCTTTTAATCTTATCTCCCCAGCTTTTTCTCTCATTAACTTAGGCAAGTTACATGAAATTTTTGAATTTCAGTTTCCTTATCTTCAAAAATACATGGTGGTGCATGTCTGTAATCCCAGTACTTGGGAGGCTAAAACAGAAGGATTACAGGTTCAAGGACAGCCTCAGCAACCTAGTGAGACCCTGTTTCAAAAACAAAACAAAAAAAAAGGGCCGGGGGTGTAGCTCAAAGGTAGAATGCCCCTAGGTTGTTCAATCCCCAGTGTGTGTGTGTGTGTGTGTGTGTGTGTGTGTGTGTATGTGTGTGTGTGTAACATTTATAACTGTGTCTGGGACATACAAAAGCTAAATAAGTTCTATATATTATTACCTAAAAGTATCCTGTTTGAACGAGGTCATCAAAATGGTAGAATAGGAGGCCCTGGCCCTCAAGCCCCACAGAACAAGACCTAAAGCTCCACCTCAAAACTGCTAAAACTAAAATTCAGTAAAGTTACAGGCCACAAAATCAACATACAAAATCAATTGTGTTTCCATACCCTAACAACAAATAATCCAAGAAATGATCTCATTTACAACAGCTACAAAAAGAAAAAAATACTTGGGAATAACTTTAGCCTAAGAAGTGAAAGATCTGGACACTGAAAAATATAGGAGATTGATTAAAGAAATTGAGGTAGACACATATAAATGGAAAGATATTGATGCTATGGTTTGGAAGAAATACTGTTAAAAGTTCATACTTCCCAGAATGATATAAAGGTTCAATGCAATCCCTATCAACATCCTAATGGAATTTTGTACAGATTTTAAAAAATTCTAAAATTTATAGGGAACTACAAATACCCTAAATAGTTAAAGCAATTGTGAACAAAAGAACAAAGCTATAAGAGTCACATTTCCTGATTTCTTATTATATTACAAAGCAAAAATAATCAACACAGTATGGTACTGCCATTAAAACTGACACATAGACCAATGGAATAGAATAGAGAGCTTAGAAATAAACCCATCCATATATGATTAATTAATCTTTGACAAAGGTGTCAAGAACACAAAATGAAGTGTATCTGTCAGCATTCTCATAGCTATAATCCAAAGACTTGACTACATAATTTAGAGGAAAGAAGATTTATTTGCTCATAGTTTTCCTTGGAGATATTGGGGTTCTCAATACTTGTGAGAAATTACATCAACACCAAACACCAATTTACGAGCTCTTCAAGGGGATATTTTATATCTAACTATAACTGAGGAAATGATAATCTCCCCAAATACTGATATTGTGAAAACTAGAAATCCATATGCAAAGGAATGAAATTGAATCCATATCTTACACCATGCACAAAAATCAACTTAAATGGATTAAAGACTTGAGCATAAGACCTGAAATTAATTGTTAAACTTATAGAAATAAGATTGGGAAACAGCTCCTTAACAATGGCCTTGGTGTGGTGTGTGTATATATGGCTGCAAAAGCCCAGACAACAAAAGCAAAAACACAAGTGAAATTATATTAAATTTTAAAAAGCTTCTGTGCAGCAAAAGAATCAATAAAAATGAAGTGATAACTCATAGAATGGGAGAAAATATTTGCAAAGCATATATATGATAAGGGGCTAATATCCAAAAGAACTTCTACAACTCAATAGCAAGAAAGAAATAACCCTATTTAAAAATGGGCTAAGTTCCTGAAAAGACACTTTCTCAAGGAAAACATATAAATGGCCAACAGGTATATGAAAAGGTGTTCAGTATAACTGATCATCAGAGAAATGCAAATCAAAACACAATAAGATATCACCTGAGACCTGCCAGTTTATAT
The DNA here is from genome assembly GCA_004027185.1 of Glis glis. Classification (NCBI taxonomy): domain Eukaryota; kingdom Metazoa; phylum Chordata; class Mammalia; order Rodentia; family Gliridae; genus Glis; species Glis glis. The sequence goes on along the minus strand of PVJS01050840.1, from coordinate 1,673 downwards.
ATATATATATATATATATATAGTGTTGGTGAGGAAGTGGAGAAAAAGGAACCCTGTTACACTGTTGGTGTGAATGCATCTTGGTACAGCCATTAGGGAAAACAGTATGGATGTGGCTCAATAAATAAATATAGAATAATTGCATCAAGCAACAATCCTACTTCTGGATATTTATCCAAAGGAATTGAAATGAGGATTTCTTTGAGATAGCTGCGTGTCTATGTTCATCACAGCTTTATTCACAATTAGCCATGATACAGAAAGAACCTTGTGTCCATCAAGAAATGGGTAAAGAAAATGTGGTATATTAACATAAATGAATTATTAACATAAATGAATATGAATTAGCCTTAAAAAAAGGAAATATGGCCATTTGAAACATAAGCAGACCTGGAGGACATGCTAGATAAAAAAAGTCAGACACAGTAAGAAACTAAGAGTCAACTCGAGATGGATCAAAGACCTGGAAGTTAGACCAGAGACTGTGAAATTATTAGAAGAAGCCATAGGTCCAACACTCCATCATATAGGCACAGGTAGAAACTTCCTCAACAAGACCTCCAAAGCACAGGAAATTAAAACAAGAATTAATAAGTGGGATAGCATTAAACTACAAAGCTTCTGCTCATTAAAGGAAACCATCAAGAGCTTAAAGAGAAAGCCTATGGAATGGGAAAAGATCTTTGCAAGCTAGCCCTCTGACAGAGGTCTAATATCTAGGATATACAAAGAACTTAAAAGACTTTACACTAAGAAAACAAACAATCTGATCAAGAAGTGGGCAACTGAAATGAATAGACACTTCAAGAAAGAAGAGATACAAATGGCCAATAGGTACATGAAAAAATGTTCAACATCATTAGCAATCAGGGAGATGCAAATCAAAACTACTCTAAGATTTCATCTGACCCCAATTAGAATGGCAAGCATTAAGAAGTCAAACAACAACAAATGTTGGCGAGGATGTGGGGAAATTGGGACTCTTCTACACTGTTGGTGAGATTGCAAACTAGTTCAACCACTCTGGAGATCAGTGTGGAGATTCCTCAGAAAACTGGGAATGGATCCACCGTATGATCTGGCTATACCACTATTGGGTATCATACCAAAGGGATTGAAACTAGAAAACTACAGCAATATATGCATACCCATGTTCATAGCAGCACAATTCACAGTGGCCAAATTATGGAACCAACCTAGATGTCCATCAACAGATGAATGGATTACAAAATTATGAGAAATACACACAATGGAATTCTACTCAGCAATAAAGAAGAACAAAACAACAGCATTCGCAAGAAAATGGAAAGATCTGGAGAACATTATGTTAAGTGAGATTAGCCAATCACAAAAAAGAAGGGACATATGTTTTCATTAATATGCGCAACTTAGGGAGTAGTGGGGACACAAAAGGGACTCCAATGACAATGGAGAACCCTCAGTGGTGCAAGGGAAGGCGTACAAGGGAAGGGGAAGGGGAAGAAAGAAGTGAATCTATGGAATTACTGTCATAAACAATGTGTATATATGAGATTATACCAACATCATTTTCAGTGCTACATGTGGGGGGAAGGCGGGGGCAGGCGGGGGGAGGGACGCCAAGAGCTGTGTGCATGTATGTTAACACCAAACTGATACTCATTGTGATGTGAGACTACAATGCACCAATAAAGA
>PVJS01050839.1:0-14174 GCA_004027185.1 Glis glis | reverse complement strand
AGGCGTTTGGCGCTTTTTACTTTCCTCTGTTTTGTCTTCTGGCTCTGATTTCGTCGCGTTTCAAACTTTTCGTTGTTTATTTCAAGTTTGTGTTGCTTTTCATCTGTGGAGAGGTTGCTTTCACAGCGAATGAGGTGTGCGTCTCAGAGAGATCATAGCGTGGTGTCTCCCTTGGACGCCATCTTGGATCTCTGAGTGGACCTCCTCTCTTTATAACACGTACAACTTCTCCTTCTGAGATCCTGAATGAGGGCTGTGAGCCTCAGGCAGAAGAATCAGAAGTAGGATTATTTTGTGTGTGTGGTACTAGGGATTGAACTCGGGGGCATTCTACTTCCAAGCTACATCCCATCCCTTTTTACTTTTTGTTTTGAAGCAGGGTCTTCTTAGGTTGCTGAAAGTCTCACTACATTGCTGAGGCTGTCCTCAAACCTGTGGTCCTCCTGTCTCAGTCTCCTGGGTACTAGGATTACAGGTGTGGGCCACCATGCCTGGCTAGAAAATAATTAAAAAAAAAAAAACCCTGAAAAACACACTGTGAGGACAGTGGCACTGGGCTTTCAGACTGAGCAGTGCCACTGAGGACCAGGTCCTTCCTTTTACCACCAAACATGTCACCCCTGTGTCCGTGCCCCGTGCTCTGTGCACTCTGTGGACATGGCTGCTTTCTGAGAAGCGCTGCTCGGAGCAGGTGGGATGTGCAGAATTTCTGATTGCAGATCAATCTAGTAGCATGTTCCTGATCTGCTCTTTGTTTTGGTTTTGATGAGACTCAAGGAACCCCCTGCACGGGATGACACCATTTACACCAGCCCTGGAAGACCAACATAATATTGTCCAGGGACCATCTGCCTTGAGTCGTTCAATTGAAAAAGAAATGGTCATCCTTCCTGCCCTTCATGGCTACCCTCTGTCACTCATGCCCCGGAATTGAAAGGTGCGGGGCTCTCAGGGAAGCACTGTCTCTAATGTCTCTGAGGATTCAGTGTCCAGCAAGGATGCATTTATTGTCTGTTCCTGGACCATTGACAATGTGGTTATAGCTTAGTGGGGCTAGCTGATAAAAGGAGGACCCGATGGGCCCTGGGTAGTGTGTCTGTCCACCCGGGTGTCCATAAAGCCCTTTCATTGGAGCATGGTCCTTTCAGAGTGCTCCCCGGCATGGCAGCAGTACTCCCTGGGAACTTTTATGAAAAGTTGAAATCCTAGGTTTCTCCCCAGAACTTATAAATTAGAAACTGTAACTGAGCCATTTGGTTTTAAGGAAGTGTCCGGGACTTCCAGTGCATGTGTGAGAAGCTCAGGGCTGGAGAGGCTGAGAGGAAGTGGGGAAGCTGTGTCTGGCATGGGCCGTGGCCACCCTCTGGTCTTATCCTTCTCACTATGCACGGAGATCCGCCCCGTTAGAGGAGCACCACTGGTGTTCACACTTGGTGTTTGAACCACTCGCCTAGAACTCCAAGCAAGACCTGCTTCTCCAGGGCCTCCATCCGTCTCATCCCACTGCTCTTCCTATACGCCCCCTTCAATGCCTTTTATGCTGATTTGAAAAATGACATTAAACATCATGCCTGTGTTTCTTCCTGTGTAGAGAATCAATTCATGTCTTAATATGATCACAGAAGAGCATAACTCCAACTTGAGTCCACTACCTAGAAGTAACCAGAAAGGCCTGGAACCTCAACACACACACATACACACACCTAGGAAGGTCCATGTTCTTCTCCTCATGATCGGCTTACGACATCTTGTTGCATGTCCTGCAGTCCTCTTCTGCATCATAATTACTAATAACTTTCATGGTCTACCATTCTGTGCTGGCCCCATCATTGATGTAAGCCGCAACAATAGACTTGACATCTAGTCTGTGCTCTCTCCCCATACAAAATGGGCATTACACAAAGTACTCCCCATGCTTTAGTCAATTAATCTTGACAACAAGGGCATGACATTGCTTCTATTATTAACCTGAAGTCATGAGACTGTTTGTTTTGTATGTTTGTTCCCTGGTCTGTACATGGCAACAGTCCATGGGTCTATGGTTAGTGCACATAGATCTTTGATTCTTGACATCTTGGCTCCACTCCTCCACATTTAATTGTCCGATGAACAATGTGGAACCAGCTTCCTTCTTAGGGGGGTCTGCCTTTTGTTTTTCTTAACCATTATCTCCTGGGAGTCCCGTTCCTTCTCTGCCTACCCAATACCTAACTCCTCACTATAAATAATGCCACTTTGAGTCATGTACAAGTTTTTGTGTGGATATATATTTTCTGTTTTTTTTTCCTTTTCTTCTTTCTTTTTTTTATTTTATTTATTTGCGTATATACCTAGTGATTAGAATTGCTGAGTCATATGGTAACTGGGTAACATTTTGAGGAAACGCCAATCTGTGTTCTAAAGTAGACTCCAGTGTCTTTACATCTTCACCAACACCTGTTACTATCTATCATTGAATAACAGGTATCTTAATAGTTGCCATGTTAAAAAAAAAACACTTGAAAACATAATTTTGGGGGGGAAGACTTTGGCATATTGGATAGGGGGCTTTGCCCCACACTGCAACGACACTTCACGACCAATTACTGACCTCGTGTCTCAGCACTATCTTGTTACAAACAGCCCTGGGTCATTGTGCTGTGTATCTCTGAATTATATATTTTTTTTCCTCATAGCAAAATGTTCACTGAATTCATCCTGAACGTTCCCATGGGCTTGCTGACCATCCAGAAGCTGTATTGCTTGATCGAAATCATTCACAGTGACCTCTTCACACAGCACGGTGAGTGGGACCCCAAGGATTATTAAACTGTTGCATCATTTACGGTCTGCAGATGTGGCCCCTCTGCATCCTCCCCCCGCCCCCGGCCACAGGAGTGGAGCTTGCACCTAATTAAAACATCTCCTTTGCAAGACAGGAAGACTTAGTCCTTACAAGAACATGGTAATTGACATATAGTGTGGGTAGTAGATCATTGAAGAATGAATTTAAAAGCTCGTACTTTATAATTCAGGTGTACACCGAAGACCTAGGATAATCAGCATACATTGTAGTCTTTAAATGTGTGATTGTCTGTCCTGGGGAGGCAATCACTTGCTTCCATTGAGATGATTGCAAAGAAAAAAAAATTCAAGCTTTCTTTAAATTTAGAAGTAATGGTTCTGTCGTCTGAACTTTGCCTTCTTTGACAGCGTTTCTTCAAAACCTGCTCAGAGGAATAAGAATTCTAATGATTTCTCAACTCATGTATCCCGAGGAACACCTTATATTTTTCCCTTATTATCTCCCCACCCGTTCTATTAATCATTTTCTTTCTATTCGGACAGATTGAATTCCTACTTTACATGTGTTAAGCAGTTTTATTGAAAGCTTACCCCTTTGCATAACTCCACGACCTTCCTCATATATCCGAGGCGGATGTGATGAGCGGCATGGATTTATTCTCTTCTCTTGGTGTCTGGTCCCATTCATTTCCTCTGTCCCCAGGCGCGGTGTTGTTTGTAATTCGCTGGCCCTGTTTCAGTGATGGAGCAGCTCTGGCTTGGGAAGCGCCTGTTGAATTACTGCCTGCTGGACAGAGAAGTCACCGTGTGTCTCGTGTGGTCCTCTGTGCCGTCTGGGCAGGTGGTTTGGCCGCTGACTTCTATCTGATTCCCTGATTTAACTTTATAAACTGCCCTGGAGTCTATACCTGTTGCCAGGGCTTATGTTAAGAGAAAATATTAGCTGGGGGGGGGCAGTGGTACACACCTGTAACTCCAGTACTTGGGAGGCTGAGACAGGAGGATTGCAGGTTCAAGGTCAGGCCTGGCAACTTATTGAGAACCTCAGCAACTTAGCATTACCCTGTTTCCCAAAAGGAAAAAAAAAATAGGGCTGGGGGTATAGCTCGGAGGTGGAATGACCCTGGGTTCAATCCCCAGTACCAAAGAAAATATTAAGGCTTCATTTGGGTGGGAGTTTTCTTCCAGAGAAAAGAAACATCAAACCAAGACATGGGTGGCTTTCTACAGACCCTTCGCCCAGACATTTCTCTGGTTGGAAGCCCATTTCTCACTTTTATAAAACAAACTCAGCTTTCCCCATTGTCTAGGTCTTGAAGCACATGAGTGTACATAGAGCCATTAATCCTAATTATCCATATTCCACACCTTCACTGGAGGGCTGGTTCTTGAATTTTCTATTTCCCAAGTATCTTCCAAAGTCTGGGGCCGCCATGGGGCTTAAGGCAAGGCTGCTGTGGAGAAGAGGTGCCGGGGCCCTGCTTCCACGCTGGCCCCTGTGTGGACTACACTTTATACCAGAGCATGTAAATCCCGAGAATGTTTTATATCTAGGACTTATTAGGTAAGTTACTAATGTTCTGCCTCCTCACCATCCAATGCCCAGACCCCACCCCCCACACCATCAGCATCACCATCAGCATCACCATCAGCATCACCATCATCATCACCATCACCATCATCATCACCATCACCATCACCATCACCCTCACCATCACCCTCACCATAATCACCATCTTCATTGAGTTATTATCTGTTGCCAAAAAGAAAAAAAAATCAGACAGAGATTCTCCAAAAAATTGTGAAATTTATTGGGGCATAGCAGAACATTGAAATGGGAGTATGTGTACCATGGTAAATTGTAGTGTCTTCCTAGAGGCTGGAGCAAGGCGTGGAGGCAAGAATGAGGAATATTCTATCAGGTATTTGGAAACAATATCATTGGCCGCAGTGGTTAATAACAAGAGTGGTGCCAGTCTGACATTGAACCTATAGTGGCAGGGCAGGTGTCCTGTGGAATTACTTCTTGTTTAAGGTTGTGGTGACTTCCCAGAGAGCTTGCGGGTTTGCAGTCTTTTGTGATAGCTATTGGGCAGTCTTAACTCCATGAGAACCTTTTTTTCCATTGTTTTTGATAGGGATGACACGGGTGACTCCATTTTGATTTTGACAACTTTCACCGTTTTTCCTTCTCCCCTTTGGATCAAGTTTGTGTTTTTTTTTTTTTGAAAGCATTGCTGATTGGCTCCTGTCCTTAGGTCCTGGCTGTCTTTCCTTGCCAGGGTGGACTTTTTCTGGTTGTGGATGTAGTCCCATGTTAGGGGCTGAAGTGTCACACCTCTGTTAGCCCAGTTTATGAAACAGTGGAGTCCAGTGTTAAGTTCTACTCTGTTTCTTAGGAGATGCGCATCATCTCAAAATGCTGGGTCAGATTATAGTCTTAGGAGTTGCACTTCTGCCGACTTTTAACAGATAACAGCTACAAAGTTTAAAAAAAAGGAAAAGATAAAATAAAATCAACAGGCGCAAAGCAAATCCAGTTTGTATAATATGTTGAGTCAAGATACTTAATTATTCTTTTTTTTTGGCAGTACCGGGGATTGAACCCTGGGGCATTCTACCTCTGAGCTACACCCCCACCCTATTTTTTATGCTTTATTTTGAAACAGGGTTTCACTATGCTATAGAGGGCCTCACTAAGTAGTTGAGGCTGGCTGTGAACCTGCAATCCTCCAGTCTCAGCCTCCCAAGTACTGGGATTACAAGCGTGCACCACCACACTTGGCTTAATTATTTATTCTTTACAATCATACTAATTTTTGCCAAGGAAAAACCAATTTATGTATGAAATGTGTTTCATTTTATAAGAAAATTTTATTTAAGAATACTTGTTTGAGTCTTTTTTAATGAATCTGATTGCAAATGCTTTAGAAGAACCAAAAGGATGGATGGCAAATCTTAGAATTACCATGGTTAAAATTTTGATGAGAGTTTATTTTGATGAGAGTTTAGCAATTGACAAAAGAATTTAGTTATATTTATTTTATAAGGCACTGTAATGTAACAATCACACCCAATAGCATTACACCAGGACCATCAGACTTTTATAAATTTTACATAATCTTTAGAACATTTACTTTAATAATATATGTCAAACATCCTTGTAAAGTAATACTCATTTATTTAGCCAGAATTTTAAGCCGGATTTAGCCAGAATTATAATCACTCAAAGAACTTTAAAACAAATAGATGCTTTCAAAACCTTAACTCTTAAGATTTAGGCTTGTTTTGCGTACTGGAAATTTAACCCAGGGGCATTCTACCTCCAAGGTACATTCCCAGACCTATTTCATTTTTTATTTTAAAACAGGGTCTCCCTAAATTGCTGAGGTTGGCCTTGAACCTGCGATCCTCCTGTCTCAGCCTCCCAAGTACTGAGATTACAGGTGGGCGCCACCATGCCCAGCATGAGACTTAATTTTATTAAGCAGTCAGAAAATCTAATAAAGAACAGAAAACAAGAAATTATCTTGACAAAACACAAAATCTTTGTTTCCTAGGCCAGTTTTTGTAAATTTTACCAAAAGCTGATTGGTATTTTTAGAAAATCTTATTGCTTTAAACATTGAGAATTAGAGTCTGGTTTTATATAAGTATATTACTGTTTAATTTTTTAAAAATTCATAGTTTTCTAATATTATAGCTAACTTGATCATATACAAATTTCCTTTTTTAGTATTTGTCCTTCACAAACCTGTGATTTGCTGAGGTTTGCTTAAATCTTTAGTGGTGCTCTCTCTTTCATTTTTTCTCCCCTCCCCCTTTTTGGAACAATCCAGCCATTCTGCATTAGGATAACAATTTCATTTTGCTATATACAATCCCTCTTCATCCAAACAAAAAATTCTCTTTTTAAGTCTTCCTCACCTAAAACATAAACTTTTATTTATAATTTTCTTTATATCTCTCTCTTCCCACTACCCACTGGTTTCTTTCTGCCTTGTTTCCTTTCTTAAGTTTATATTTTAAAAACATTTCTTTAAAAATCTTCAAATTTAGATAAAAATTATTCTTTTGCCAACATTAATATTTTTTGTCTTTTCAATAGTTTTTTTCATGAAAACACATTTTCTTTCTGCATTATTTGTACATAAATTTCATATGTTAATTAGAATTTTTAGCTCTTAATAACTTTACTTTTTTGTAAAGACCCAGAAAGAAAGCAAGTTTGAATTGTTTGTCATGTCCCAACAATTTTTTTTGTGTGTGGTACTGGGGATTGAATCCAGGGACATTCTACCCCTGAGCTACACCCCCAGCCCTATTTTTTATTCTTTATTTTGAATCAGGGTGTCACTAAGTTGTAGAGGGGCCTCACTAAGTGTCTGAGGCTGGCCACGAACCTGCGATCCCCCTCTCTCAGCCTCCCAAGTACTGGGATTACAAGCATGCACCACCATGCCTGGCTTATCCTAACAATTTATTTATTTATTTATTATTTATTTATTTATTTATTAATTTATTTATTTTTGTGGTACTGGGGATTGAACCCAGGGGCGTTCTACCTCCGCGCTACACCCCTGGCCCTATTTTTTTATACTTTAATTTGAAACTAGGTCTCACGAAGTTGCGGAGGGCCTCACTAGGTAGAGAGAGAGAGAGAGAGAGCTGAGACTGGCCGCGAACCCGAATCCTCCGGTCTCCGTCTCTCAAAGTATTGGGATTATAAGCGTGCACCACCATGCCTAGCTTATCCTAACAATTTATGAAAACACATTTATTAATAGGCCCAAATATATATTGTCTTTTTTCTAGAATTTAAGTAGCCACAGTTTTTGAATTTATGCTTAGAAACATTTATCTCCTTTGTATTTATCTAATTTTTTTACTTTTAAGCAATCATCCTGGAATAGTTATGAAAACTGATTTATTAGATGAGCATAGGCATTTTATGTTATTTCTTTATCAAAGAAAACCCTGCACATGAAGCTGCTCCACTTGATAGACAGGAAGCAGCCTGTGCCTGGCGTTGTGTCCTCATCCCCTCGTTTCTTCTTAAGTCAAACTTAAACTTTTATGATCTTAAACATCCAACAGAGCCGGATTGTGGTACTTGGGAGGCTGAGACAGGAGGATCACAGGTTCATGGCTAACCTCAGCAACTTAGTGAGACCTTGTTTCAAAATAAAACATAAAATATGTCTGGGGATGTAGCTCAGAGGCAGAATGCCCCTGGGTTCAATGGCCAATACCAAAAAAACCCCCCAAAAAACAGAACCCAACAACAACAAATCCAACAGAGATAACAGTAACCCTGCCTAGCCAAAAAATGTAGGCAAAAAAGTATAGTAATAGTTCTGAACAAGTTCATTTTTATTTCACCAACAAATTCAAGAGACAGAGTAAAATAGTAATATAAACTTACCAGTTTATTAAAAGACAGTCAGATCCAAATTATATTTATAAAAAAATTGGGACAAGTTAAGGTCACTTTATCATCTGGCTAAACTAGGTTTGTATTTGTAGTGTTTTGAATGCTGTCGAGCACATTTTTTAGGTAGAACAGTTCCCATAGCAGCTTGGTTTTTAAAAGGTTCTTTAAGCTGGGGGTGGTGGTGCATGCCTATAATCCCAGTATTGGGAGACTGAGATAGGAGGATCACAGGTTTGAGGCCAGCCTCAGCAATTTAGTGAGACCCTCAGCAAGTTTTCAAGACCCTGTTTCAAAATTTAAAAAATAAATATATAAAAAGGGCTGGTGGCCGGGTGTGGTGGCACAAGCTTGTAATCCCAGTACTTTGGGAGGCGGAGACCAGAGGATCCGGGTTGGTGGTCAGCCTCAGCTGTCTCTCTCTCTCTCTCTCTCTCTCCCTAGTGAGGCCCTCCGCAACTTCGTGAGACCCAATTTCAAAATAAAGTATAAAAAAATAGGGCTGGGGGTATAGCACAGAGGTAGAACACCCCTGGGTTCAATCCCTGGTACCGCAAAAAAATCAAAACAAAACAAAAGGGTTGGTGGTGTAGCTCAGAGGTAGAATGCCCCTTGGTTTGATCCCCAGTACCAAAATAAATAAGTAAGTAAGTAAAAAATAAATAAATAAATAAGCTTCTTGATGTCCTTCTTTCCTCTCCTCCCCCACACTTTCTTTTCAATCTCAATGAGTTTAAGTGTTGACTCTTAGATGTTTGTATTTCAGCTAGTATGACTTCCAGGCAACATCGAATAATAAAATGATCTTCACAGGAACAACAGAGTCTTCAGATTCAATTAGGGAGAGGAAGGAAAATAGAAAGATAGAGTTAAAAAGCCTCTCATGTTAACCAAGTAATTGCTGTTTAAGATTCTCTTAGGGAGGTGACTGAGAAATTTTTAAATCAGGCCTTTAGTTCAAACAAAATATGAAGGTAGGCATATAGAATGTAAAGTGAATTCACCAAAGAGTTAACATGAGTTCAATTACATTAAAAAGTCCAGGAGAAATCTCTGCCAAACTAGAATGGAGTGGCCGCGGGAGCCCCCTCCAGAGTTATTCTTGGTGATTCCCTCCACCAAAGCTATTCCTGGGAATTCTCTCCACCAAAACTGTTCCTGGGAATTCCCTCCACCAAAGCTATTCCTGGGAATTCCCTCCGCCGAAGCTACTCTTAGGAATTCTGGGGCAGCTTATTTTGATGAGTTTACGTTCTCTGCTGTACTCCCCTGCTTCCAGAGGAATTGCCCTTCCCCCAAACTTTTCCTCTAAAAACAAAGCACACATGACAGAAGAGACCCTTAATAGGAATATTCTCTCAAAAGATGGCCTCAAGGAAGTCTGCCTTACCCTTAATGAAAGAATCCTTCAAATGAAGTCAACAGCCAGGCTCTACTACAAAGAGAGGCCTTTGCCCGAGAGAAGACCCCCACGCAGACACGGGCAGGCCACAGGACAGGGAGCTCTCCCTGCAGGTGGCCTTGCTTCTCGTCCCTTTGTGGTCACCAGATATATCAACCAAAGAAAAGAAGAATTCAGAAAGAGATTCTCCGAAGAATAATTTATTTGGGATCAGCAAGCATCCAGAGTAGACTAGCACCTCCAAAGAGGCTGAGGCAAGGGGAAGTGGCTACAGGCAAAAATGAGGAGGATTCCTGCAGCTACTTGAAACAGTCTTCCTTGGCCACAGTAACAAATAGCAAGGGTGTCCTATGAGGATGGACAGACAGTGGCGGGCAGCCATCCTGGTGGCTGTGTGCAAGCCCACCGTCCTGGCCAGGTCTTTCCCGGGAGGTGCTATGGGCCTATCATCCATAAGCATCCTTGCTTCATAATATCCTGGGCTCATTTGCTTGCTTTTTGTTTGGGTTGACAAGAAAGACTCCATTTTGATTCACCTTTCACATTTCCTTCACACGGTCAGTGAGTGTTAGTTATCAATGAATGACCATTGCCAGTTAATTGTCAATGAAGTGTGCTTGACTCTCATTGGGTGTTGTTGTAAGGCAGACCTTTTTGAGGCCATATTTCCTTATATTTCAAACCTCGTATCCTGACATCTTGTTCTGAATGCCATTTAGTTCCCTTTGAATTAGGACCTTAAACATAAAAGGTTCCGTTAAAAATATTTAAAATAGAAATTTTTTAAAGACTCTATTTCAAGAAACTTCCCCCTTCCACCTCTCTAGAAATTTCCTTTTTTTCTCTAGCTAGGTGAAAGGTTGAAGGAACCCTTAGTACTTATTTCTGTAGATGATCTCAGCCTCCGTATTTGATAATTGTTCATCTTCCTGTTGCCTTTGCCCCATTCTGTTTTTAGCCTGTTCCACAAGTGCTCTTTTAAAATCATAGACTGCCTCCAGTCCTCTTCAGAACTGTATGGCATATAAATAAATACTTAGCTTTGTTTCTTATGGAGTTACCAGGTAATGTAATATTTTGAAGTTAATTACTCTATCTTTTTAAGTACAAAGTTAGGAGTTTGATCTCAATAGCAAGTTCCCACCTAATGTAGTAAGTGAGACTATGAAATCTATGAATCTGAAATTATTGTGGGCTAAATGATCCAAAATTAGCCTGAAGCTTCATGTCTTACAAGCAACTTCCGAATTGCCCAATCAGTAGCAGTTGTCTGAGCCATCATCTGTCTCCCCAGTGTGCTTCCCTATGCTTACTGGCTGCCTTTGAGCCTTTTAGTTTGCTTTGGCCAATTCGAAAACGGTCCCATTTATAGACTTTGGATTTTAAGAGTCTTCCTGGGTAGGGATGGTGAAGGCAGTCCTGATTTTTCTCGTTTGCAAGCTCTCTGCTTTTTCCCAAGCAGCCAACTTCTATCTTATCTCCCTGTCAGGAAAGATTTATCAGCTGAAATCTTCTGGTTGGTCTGTTCTTACAAAGATGTCATTACTTTTGCAAAATATTCTGTGCCACATTTGGTATAAATATTTAAAGCCAAACCATTTTCTGATGAGATATGATGGCTGCTGGTACCCAGGCTTTGTTCCCTCTCTTGTTAATTTGTAAAAAAATAGAGTTGTCTTTGTTCTTTTTCCTGATCCCAGTGGAAATCGACCGAATTAACTCTCCCTGTGCCCAGATCTGTAGAATTTGAAGGAAGTAGATCGAGCTGATAGGCTTCTGACCACACCCGCCCTTCCTTGTTGCTCTTTGGAGGATGTGGTCAGATGCATCGGTCAGTGAGCAATTCCTGTAGGCTCCCTGGGCTGGGGGGTCTCCGGGGTGGAAGTGAGGTTCCCAGCTCCCTGCTCAGGACGTGTTTTGCCTCACTCACTAAAGAAACCCACTGTTTTTTTTTTCTCTCAAACATTTGTTTCCGTTGTCGACCCAGAATAAAATCAACCTAGTCTAGAACAAAGAAAATTGCATGTATTTGGGGCTAATTAGGATCGCTGTCTAGGAAAACACAGATTCAAGCAGTCTTGAAAATGTGCTCTGGCGCTTTGCGAGATGGCAGCTGTATTTATACGTTTACTCCCCAAGGGGAGGGGGGCATCGAAATTATATCACTTGTTAGTCAAGAATTGTGACTGGTGCGGGTGAAAGCCAAGCTGTCTTGTCAGGGAAGGACTGGGTGAGGTCTTGTTTGGGGACAAGGGGTTTGTTGGTGACTCAGTGTTTCAGGAAGCTGGGTTTGGCCCAGTCCACAGGTCAGCATGGGTGGCAGACTGTGTGCAGCCTAGTTCCAATGTTCCCTTACAGCTGAGGCCAGATTTCACACTACCTGTCACTTCATTTTTGCCTGAACGAATGCCGCTCATTTGATTTTCTTCCTTGGCACCATCTCCTTTGATATCACAGCTATTCCATAGCTATAGGGGTCTCGCTTCAGTGGAATGAGAAGCGGATGTGATTGCAAGAGGTGGTCCGGTGCATTCTGACGCTGGGATTGCTCCTCTGCAGAGCAGCCTTCCCACACCAGGGCTGGGGCCCTGAAGGCCGAGGCTACAGTGCCTGGGCTGTGTTCAACCTCCTTTTCCCCACTTCTCCCTCTTTGAGTACATGGAAATGCAAGATGTCTCCAGCCGAGTTTGTTGGGCCGCAACAGGGGACATCTTTTGGCACAGACGACTGCATTGTGCCTCAGCCTGTGTGGAGCTGGCTTAAAGGAGGGCACCAGCTGACACTATCGCCCTCTGCTCACGGAGGAGCCCAGTCTTCCTCTCTTCTTTCTGCCCTGTCCCTCAAGGACCACATGATGCTGGTTTCCATAAGGGACTGTGAATCTGCTCAACTCATTCCCCCAATTCAGATGCTCATTTCTTCTGGAAACATCCTCGGACGCAGCCAGAAATGACATGTCACCAGCTCTCTGGGCATCCTGTAGCCCAGACAATGGATGCATGAAATTCACCATTACAGACATCTTCTTCCCTGAGGCTCTCCATCACCCTGCCTGGCACTCCCCATGGCTCCCTGCTCCATGGAAAATCATTGTCTTTCTTTCCTGGTTTACTTGCTTATCCTCTGTGGTCCCTCCCTAGAATAAGAGCACTCAAATATTTCCTTGTTCTGCATTTGCCCCATTGCTGGCACTGAGAGCCGTGCCTGACCCCAGGTACGACCGCAGTGCATATTTGTTGAATAAAGGAGATAGAAGAGGACATTCCAAGCCATGGCTCCTTCCCCAGGAACCAGCCCAGAGGATGACTACACACACGAAGTTCTCTTGCTTTAAGGGAGGTGAAGTTTGAGGCTTGCATGGGGAAGCTGGCTCTCTCTCTTAGTTATCACAGAATGGCTTAACCCTGGGAGCTCTGGGGAGATATCTTTGAGGAGGAGTAACACAAGGAGAGAAGGAAGAGGGGGACATCTGACAGATTGATAGCTGTGGGTTACCTGTGAGAAGTCATGTTAAACCCAGTTTACTTCTGACCTACCTATTCCCCAGGTTTGTGGAAATATGATGGGTAGGATGCAGTTCAGCTCCTTATCTCTAGATTCAGGGCAACTTCTTCTAAAAATTAGGAAACATAGAGGGAATTGGAAACAATTCCCCCACATAGAGGGATTTGGAGAGAGGGCTGAATGCTTGCTCATGGACCCATTGCCCAGCTTCAACAATGCTGACCTCACGGCCAGTCTTTTTATCTCTAGGCACCTCCTCCAGATACTTTGACGCAAATCCCGGCCACTACAGCATTTCATTAGGGTGGTAATACTCAGGGAATAACATCGTTCTGAGTGGGAGGATGTTCTTTGGGGCCGGTCCCCAAGCTGGTGTCCCACATCCACCTTGGATGTCCCGTTCCTGCTCCATGCTGAGGGAAAGGGCCCTGGGCTCGTTAGCATGCTGTACATGTGAACCAATGAATGGGCGATAATGGCTTCTGAGCCTGGTCCAGCGATGTGACTTGACTGCGTGAAAGCTGGCTAAATAGATTATGGGCTGTGCAAAAAAGATGACTCTTGCATATCATCTGCGGTGTGGAGTGAGCAGATTTTCAAAGCAAGATACAAAGAGAAGGAAAGGTCGACACTTCCTAATTTGTGCATTTGTAGCTGTGTTCCCATGTGATTATGTTGTTGCCCACATAGCTGACAAAAGCTATGAAAATGAAAGCTTAAATCCTATTATAGAAATGAAAAGTTTCAGTGTAATTAAATTAAGCACCGGAACACTGAGGTTTAGGATTTATGCCCACAAAGATGTGTTACATTAATGTTATAGAAATTGGGATAGAATAAATCAACTGGAGCTAGCATTAACTTTTAAGTTAGTGAAGAGCACTGTGCTGGGCTTTTAAGAAGACTCACAGGTGAGAGTCCTGGTGGAACGTGTAGTTTGGCCCACATGGTTTTCTTTTCCTGCTTCTCGAAATCTGAGCCCTTTGTGGGAAGCTTGTTCCAATTAACACTGAATTGTTTCTCTCTGTGTGTGTGTGTGTGTGTGCGTGTGTG
>PVJS01050838.1:0-14175 GCA_004027185.1 Glis glis | reverse complement strand
AAAAAAAAAAAAAAAAAAAAAAAAAAAAAAAAAAAAAAAAAAAAAAAAAAAAAAAAAAAAAAAAAAAAAAAAAAAAAAAAAAAAAAAAAAAAAAAAAATGCTTGGGACTTAAGTCGACATTTCTCCAAAGAAGATATGCAAATCAGTAACTGCTCAAAATTACTGTTCATTGGGAAAACAAATAAAAATCCCAGTTAAATACTGCCACATTCCCAATGGGATGGCTACTATCACAAAGTGTTGCTAAGGATATTTGTAAACAGGAATACTCATATACTATTGGTAAGAATGTAAAGTAGCACAATTCCTCTGGAAAATAGTATGAGAGCTTTGAAGAAATTAAAATTGAGTTACTATATGATTGAGCAGTCCAGTTCTCAAAGAAATATCTGTTACCCTTGTTCATAAAAAATATTATTCATAATAGTCAAAAGATGAAAGCAACTCATGTTCATCAGCAAATGAACCTAATATGCTATAACATGTGTTGCATAGTTACAAAAGAATAGCGTACAACTTAAAAAAATGGAGAAGCAGACGCAACTTCAACATGCATTAACCTGGAGGATATTATGCTTAGTGATACAAATCAGTAACAAAATGACAAATACTGTGATTTCATTAGTATGAGTTACATAGAATAGTCAAATTCATAGAGCTGGGGAGATGGGGATTTATTATTTAGTGGGTACTGGGCTTCGGTTTGGAAAGATAAAAAAAATGTTTTCGAAATGGATGCTAGTGATGGTTGAACAACAATGTGAATTTACTTAATGCCACTGAACTGTATACTTAAAGATCATTGATGGTGGTAGATTTTATCTTGTGTATTATGTATATTTTAACACACTTAAAACAAATAATGACAATAATAATATGTTTCCGAATTCTTTCCCTTCCATTCAACAGTATGCTGGCCTTAGTGAGTCGTTTCTAAGACATGAAATATTGCACACATGGTGCTATGTGAATTTGAAGGCTAGTTTAGAAAAGGCAATAAAGCTTCCCTCAGGAGACATCTTCTGAGACATGCACCCTCATAGCCATGTTCTGAGAAAGCCTGAGCAACTTGAAGAGACTCCCTGTGGGTTTTCTGGCCAATAGCCATGCCTGCAAGTGAGGAATATGGTCTGATATCCTCAGCTTCAGACACTGAGTGCAGTCATACCAGTGATTCCCAGAGAAGCATTTACTTTTTTCTAATCAACCCCCTAAACAGCGAAAGTTAATATTAGTAAGCTGGTGTTATTGGTTTCATCACTGTATTTGCGATGGTTTATTATACTTCATAATATAATGAACACAATTGCCAAGAGCTTAGGCAATGGAGTCAGAGGTACTGGTGTTTGAATTTTAACTTTTTCACTTGTCAGCCACATGATCTTACAATGATTACTTTAAATTATCTGTAATTTGAGAATAAAAGTACCTAACTCATAAAATTGGCCTGCTTATAAATTGCATGTTTGTAATGTGTAACACCCACTCTGGTGCATAGTAAGGCCTTAATATTTTATAACTGTGGTCAATCTTGTTGTTATGATCATTATCACTGAGTCTTGAGTACATCCTCATTAAAATAATTTACATGTAATTCTGTTCAAAATTCCCCAGTACAGTTTTTCATTAATCAAAGGCATTTAATATATTTTCTAATATCAATGTTGACTCCAAAATTTATGCTAGAATCCTGTGGCAGTTGAAGACAGGGTTTTCAAATAAGATGTTTCTATATTTGGAGGGCACATTAATAAATTAGGTTTTATAGATTCTCGGCCTCTTTTTCTGCAGAATATTTAGAAATTCTTGGATATGTGTATTTTCCAAGCAAGCAATTTATTTCCCTTTCTGGACATCCAAACTTTATTAGCAAAATCTTATTTCCCTTAGCATTAATTAGAGTTTGAGCCATTTAAAAATATGTACTGGTCCTCCATTTATATCACAAGCAGGAGACAGGAAGGGTGCCTCTGGAGCAGGTACACCACTCTAGGTGTGGAACATGTCAATCTCATGTACTTCAATGTCGTGTAAACCACCGAAGTGATTGCTCTTGCTAACGATTGAAGCTATCTTTGCAAACAAAATCCTCTGAAGTTTGAGAAGTTTCTTTCCAAACCAAATACAATACAATGTGATGCAAATGAGTCTATTTCCTTCTACTTCTGTAAAAATAAAAGATGGTTACTACCACTTTCTTTACAAGCAGGGAAAAGAGTGTATAAGGAGCTCAACTATAAAAAGTGTAATCACTAGCAAATTTTTCTTTAGAATAGGAAGCACTATTTTCTAGTTTCTTGCTGATGATTCAAGACTAGAATTGTAACACCACTGTTTCTGTGCTGTTATGTAAGATGCTATGCCTAAAAATCCTATTAAAATGCCAAAATTCCTGGGGATTGTATATAATAAATGAGTTTGCATTGTTCCTTATACTTCCCAGACTTTTGTGTCAAAATTTTTAGAACACAAAGAATCCTTTATTATAGAATCTCAAATGCAGGACCTCAATTGCATTGCAGGATAATTTTATTTTGTTTCAATATGAGAGCTGAGAGCTTATGCCACAGCGAGAGAACAAGGAAGTTCCATTTACATTTCAGAGGTAATATTTGCAAACTCAAAGACATTGAAAAGAGAAAAATGGCTGAGAAGTCGTATTCATATTAATAGTGTTTATGTGCGTCAGGTGGAACACATTTACCTTTAAAGGCCACATAAATGCTTTGCAAACATACGTAAAGTTCAGTGGAAAGTCTTAAAACCCTTGTTATTTTTGTGACAGTGATAGTTGGAAGATAAACCCCTTTGCTATGTAAGGAACTTAGAGGAAAGAAGAAAGTCTCAAACTTAAGAAAACCCTCCTTTGCAGACATCCTTCACTGTCACTAACATATAGGCTCTTACACTGGCCAGATTTCTCCTCCAGGTACGGCAGTCCTATGTTTTCAACGTTCAGCTCATTCAGGACTGTCTAATTAACAGCTATTCTTCACTTTTCAGACCTTTTCTTCCTTGTATGTTGGTTTCTGTAGCAGAGTCCCACATAGCGACCCTGCAGTAATGATTAAGAAAAGGGCTTCAACATCTGGTGTAAAATTTTTTGAGTCCAATTAGCTCATGATCTGTCCTTCCTCCACTCTTCATCACAGCAAAGGACAAAGACTGCTCCGTTCCAACCTTATTCTATAGTCCTGGTCATGCTTGTGGTCTTTTAAGACACACACACACCACTATTCCCTTCTATTCTGCCATTAAGCTTGGAGAGGGAAGAGGAGAGAAAGAGGTTGGGGAAGAAGCTATGATCAACAGATGCACATGGTGAGAGATAATGGTTCTCTTTAATTTATCACAGATAAATTATGATTTCTACAGTGATTATATTACTCAAATAAACTTTCATAAGAATAATTCTGAATATCTCAGCTTGCACTAAAATAATGCATTTTTCTGGTGTTTTTTAATTATAGATTTCAAAACATCCCCAAAAGTCCTTCTGAATTGTAAGAGGTCCAATAGAAAAATAGTCAATAAAAAGTTTAATGGTTAGGGGGTTCAGTTGGTTTGACATGGATTAAATATATGACAGGTTTATATTTTATGTATATTAATATTTTGTAAGTGGTATTTCCTTATATAATTAACATTTTATATGTTTTTGTTTATTTGAAACAGAACTGGAAAGATATTTCTGTTAATACTGCTATAATGTAACCCACCTGCACGAACTCAACAGATTCAGAAGATTTTTCCTTTTACAAGAGTTTCTAGTTGGATAAAATGTTTCATTACATAAGTAGGCTGCCACAAAGTTATATTAAATATTCTAAAAGTAGCAAGGTCATGTGATCATTTTCATTTCTCAAGGAAGTCAAACTTAATTCCACATGAATCTCATATAAGACATATTTCCCCTCTCCCTGCATGTTTCCTGAGGAGAGTAAGTCCTCTGCCTTGTTGGTAGGACAATTGCTCTCAGCCTTCCTAGGACATGACATATCCTAACTCCCTGACAAGGAGGTACAACTACATCCTTTTCACTCCTGTTTCTACATTTAACATATATTTATTATAGTTCCCATACATTAAATTCATATTCACAAGGATTCAGTGGTACAAACTGTATAATTTCCATTGCTAAGCAATATATGATGTAATGAATTTTCCAGTAACGTTGGTTTCTAAGGTCTAGTGTCTCTCACAATTTTTTCCACTTTTTATTGCTGTTTTCAGGTTGTATACAAATGATACATGAATACTCATTTAAAAATCTGGGGGACTGGGCTGCAGCTTAGTGGTAGAGCGCTTACCTAGTTATGTGTGAGGCCCTGGGTTTGATCTCTAGCACTACAAGAAAAAAATAGGAGCAAATAAAGTATAAATATTTACTCTCTATCCCCTAATTACCTCTTCTTAATTAACCTCTTTAACATTTTGGTATATCCCTAGTCCTTCCACTTTTCATGTACATATGTGATACTAGGATTAAGGTATTAAAACGGGATTTTCTTGTTAACATTTTAACTGAAGACACAGTCACAGTTGCCTCAAAGCTGATTCAATGGGATGACAATTAACAATACATTATATGTTAAACTGTAAGGCCATTAGCAAAGTTGGTGGCTATATCAATTAAATGATTGACTTATTCTCAGATAGTGGGTTATACCCTTTCTTTTCCCCAGAGAATAGAATGGGAAACAAGTCACAGCACACCACATCTTCCTCTGAAGAAATCCATATTCTTTAACCCCTTTAAAAACCTAATGGACTCTTAGCATTCTTTTACATACAACCAGCTCTCCATATCTGTGGGCTCCACATTGTTGGATTCAACAAACTTTGAGTTGAAAATATTTTTTAAAATGCATCTTTACTGAACATGTATAGCATTTTCTTTGTCATTATGACCCTAAAACACAGAACTTAACAACTATCTGCATAGCATTTGCATTTTATTTGTTATTATAAGTAATCTAAGCATGATTTAAATATATGGGAGGATGTGCCTAGGTTACATGCAAAACTATACCATTTTATGTAAAGGATTAGGACATCTCAGATCTCAGGACCTGCGTCTGAACCTACACCCATTCTAGTAGTGAGGACATGGACACGTATTTGAAGGTAAATGATATAGGCTCATTATTTGCAGAACTTGACTTCATCTTCTGGAGTCTGAGATAACCATCTGATGGAAACTTGAAATTTCAAAATCTGAATCCTGGTTGGAATTGCAAGAGAGAGAGAGAGAGAGAGAGAGAGAGAGAGAGAGAGAGAGAGATTATACACAAGGAAATAAGGGAAGGAACTCTATATGGCGCATGCATACTCTACTGAAGAAAGGAGGACAAGAATAATCTTTAACAGATTCCTTCCAACTGTATTTTGTAAAGGATTATATGACCCCTACTAAGGGTTTAAACTCAGGAATTCAGTGGTCAGAGCAATTTACAATTGATAAAGCAAGGAGAGACATTGCCCTGAGAGAGCTTCAGAATGAGTCCCTCTTCTGAGTAACCCTCTAAGAAACATATAAATAAACTTCATGAGAAAATGAACCAATGTTTTCAATATGATGCACAGAAGGTCCCAGTGGTGGCCTACACTCTTCTAATAAAGGAGGGTTGATTCTGCTCCTTATATTCTCACTCTCTTCCAAATCTACAATAGCCAGTGGCAGTAGAGGAGTAGAGGCAGTAGAACAAAAGAGAGAAGAAGTGAAGAATACCTAGATGTCACCTTTCCTACTATGCGTTTATACATCTAAAGCAAGCCCAATTTGGATTGAGAAACATATTTAAATTTAATAAAAGATGAAATATTTCCTATTAGGTTACACTAGATACTCTAACAAAGGAGACAAAGATTATTCATGAGTCTCTGGGTTTGCTCAAAAGAATGATAGAGTTTGCCAAATATTACATCCAAAAGAAGGAAAAGAGGGTTGCTGAGTAGCATCTATTTCATTCTTAAATAGAATTAAGTCTTGTTCTTTTCATATCCTATATAACATGTATAAAATGTACAAATATTTAGTATGGTGATTTGGGGCTATATATACATATACATATACATATAGATAGATAGATAGATAGATAGATAGATAGATATAAACTTCACTTTCTTATGTGACTAATTACTATAGGAAATATTTGCAATTCAATCAAAGCGGAATTATTCCATTTTTAAGTGTTTTCCGGTGTTTAATAGTGTTCGTGTCAGTGAGCATGCCTTCAGTAACAACTAAGAGAGGACCTACTCAAATGGGTTAAATCTTAAAGGGCAATATACTATTGCCCTTTATAGAGGATGCACAAGAGACAGCAGCCCTGAGATTGAGACACTCATCAATTCATACACATCCTTGAAAGCCCAGATTATTTTCATCTGCCAGTTGTGTCACCTTAGCATGATGGTGTGGTCCACTAGTCTGCTCCAGTAATGGTTAACCATGGCTGCCAGAAACCTAGACTTGACAGTGTCCACTAAAAGCTGACACTTCTTTTATGCTGTCTTCTATAAGCTCATGCGAGCTTCTAGATAGCCCTCATTAGACCTGTCTTCACATTTCATTAACCACTCCTAAAACAGTAAGTAGGATTACCATGTTTTACTCAGAGTAATCAGAATTAATCATTATGTTGAAGAAAAGGATTATCTTCTTTGAAACTATAGAGTAGTAGGTAGAGTCAACACACACACGCGCGACACACACACACACACTTTATTAGTGTCTTAGGTGGTTTAAGCAGCTATAACAAAATACCATAAAATGGTTTAAAATCAACAGAAATGTATTATTACTCACAGTTCTAGGGAGTGGACAACTGCCAGCATGGTCAGGATCTACTGA
This sequence comes from Glis glis, assembly GCA_004027185.1. Taxonomy (NCBI): domain Eukaryota; kingdom Metazoa; phylum Chordata; class Mammalia; order Rodentia; family Gliridae; genus Glis; species Glis glis. The sequence continues at coordinate 7,319 of PVJS01050838.1, read as the reverse complement.
GTGTTCTAGATTGCATACTATTATTTTTCTTTTAAATTGTCACATGGTAGAAAGAGGATACTAGAGTTCTCTATGGTCCCTTGTATAAGGGCATTAATCCCATTCATGAGGGATACACACTTCATGACCTAATTAACATAAAAATGTCCCATCTCCTAATATCCTCACATTGGAGGTTATGATTCCAACATATGAATTTGCAGTGGACACAAACATTCAATATATTTCAGACATCAATAAAGAATGAAATATTGTTGAAGGCACTGTCAGATACTGACAATAATCAATGGTTCTCTTCAACTGAGTAATTATTTTAGATTGGCACCTTCATTTGTTTTATATATTTTAGTATACTTTTATCAGTGCATTGTAATTACACATCATATTGAGGTTCAGAGTGAATACAGACATACATGCACACAGCCCTTGATGTGTTTCCCTCTGGAGCCCGCCCTGCATCCTCCCCTCCCTGTACATATTAGTGAGATTGGAACTGGTAACTTCATATATGTACATAGCATTAGTTGAGCTGTTTCCTTCATCAAGTCTTCCCTTTTCCCTTCCCATCTCCTTCCCCAAGTCCCCTTCCTTTATTCTACTGATGTTTCTCCTCTATTTGAAGTCTCTTTTGTTTTCCATTTTCCCTCTAGCTTTCACATATGAGAGAAAACATAGGACCCCTGGCTTTCTGAAACTGGCTGATCTCACTTAGCATAATATCCTGGAGTAATTTGAAGAGCGTTAACTATAGGGACTACTTAGGAAGATGCAGAAGGGGTCGAAGAAAACAGAAAAGGATAGTGCAAAAGGCTGTGGTTCACAATGGCAGGAATTCTTACCACGCCTAGGCCTTAAGAGGCAAGTAAGAGGAATGGTTACCAAAAACCAGAGAGCAGCCTGACTGCCTGTGGCAAAAGAGACGCATCGGACTCACAGCAACATGGTGTGGCGGGAGTCAGAGTAATAAATATCCAGGCTTATTTCAATTCACTCGTTGGATTACATACTAGAGGGATTCAAACAGAGGCAAAGGTCCAGGAAGAGGTCGATGGTTGCAGTCAACAGCATCATTCGCTTCCCAGATTCAGAGAATGGAGACAGGTGGAGAGTGGGTCTGGAGGAGAAAAGGAAAATATGCAACACAGATACCAATAATGATAATTACTACTATAATTCTTGTAACTATAAACATAAAACTTACTTTGTATCAATTTCAGTGTCTGCTATCATATTTATGCACAATACTTTATTCAAAAATTTATTCAATTTTGAACTGTTATGAAAGTGTAGCAATTACTCTCTCTGTACATGTGTGTGAGCATGACTTCAGATCAGTAGAATAGCTGAAGCAGAGTATGCAAATTTCAAGTAATGCTAGATATTGCCAAGTTGCCATTTAAAACATTAAGCCAATTTACATTCCCTCTATTTCTAAATCCTGCCAAAACTGAATTAAAATGATCCTCAAAATGGTGAGCAAAATATTACATTATATATTCTGCTTTTAATTTGCATTAATATTAAGGTTGATTTTTTTATGTATTTTTATATAGAAGTCTAACATCTTTTCATTTTGCCACTTAATGCATCTACTTCTGCTTATATCGTTTGCCTATTTTTAAAGAGTTTTTCTGTTTCATAATGTCTATTATCTATGTTATAAATATTAGCCATGATCCTTTGTTTTATTTTTCATTGTTGTTTTTTCTTATTCTCATCATGAAAGTTTTTTCAGAAATTTTTATTTTAATGTGGCCAAGTTTGTCTTTCACTTTCTGATCAATTTGTTGCATTGCTCAGGAAATTCTTCTCCACCACAATATTAGAAAATTATTCTTACATATTTGTTCATTTATAAATAATTCTTTTACATTTGACTGTTTAATCCTTATGGAAGTGAATTTGTGTATTTTGTAAATGATGCAAATTGAACAACTAGTGATTTTCAAAAAGAATATCCAATCACTGTACATCAAAGTCATTTACAATTTTCACATGCATTTTGAAAGTCAGATTTTCATGAATAAGTTTCTTGACAATTTGTCTCTTTCTGTATTCATGTTACAAGTCATATTGCTATATATTTATAATATGATTTCATGTTACATATGATAATTCTATAGCTTTCATTATCTATTTTTCATAATTTTCTTGGGTATTGTTACAAAATTGCACTAGATTTGTAAGGTTGATGTGAGGATCAGTTTTAAAATTCTAGAATGGTATTCCTGAATTTTTAAAGTACGGATCATATTACATTTATAAACTGTTAAAACAGGATTTGAGAAACTGGGAAACAAAGGAGACTTCAGATAAATGAGGGGAGATTCTAGTAGAATAGGGCAAAGGGATTTGGGGAGGATTCCGGGGAGGTGAAAGGGGATATCTGATGATGGAAACAGTTCAAATAGCCCTGTGCCCATCTATGCTAATATTATGTGTGAGGAGGGGGAGAGAGCGGTGTGGGACCCTGAGGGAAACACACAATGAATCCTATGTGCATGTATGTTTCTATCCTCTGAATTTCACGATGATGTATAATTACAATGCACCAATAAAAAAAAAAACAGAATTTGTACTTTTACCTTTACTGGGGCACTTGATTTATATGTTTTCTTTTGTGTGTTTGATGAAACTGTATGTTATTTCTTTCACTGCAGGCTCACATATTTCTTCTGTATGATATTAATAAATATATTATAAACTTTCTCACAATTTTAATGTCATCTTTTTCTCTAGCATACATATTTTTTGGCTATGGCTCACATGTATGTAAATTTTTATACACTTTACTTTTATTCCTACCATTCTTATTGACTAAGATTGATTCTTTTGGACTTTCTCAAAGAAAAGTCTACAACCTCAAAGAATAACAATTCTATTCTATCACACATTTAAATCCGCATTTAACTTTTACTTTTTTGTCTAAATGCTTATTTCTCTCATTAATTTTTCTTGGTTTGACTGTTGTCTAAAGTGTTACAGTGTTGATGGGAAGAAATTCTTGCTTTTGTATAAATGAATTTTTAAAATGTTTTTATTACTATAGATCATGTTTTTAAATTTTTTATTATTTATTTAAAGACTTTTTTTCCTTTTTTGTGGTACTGGGGATTGAACACAGGAATGTGCTACCTCTGAGCCACACCCCCAGCCCTATTTTATTTTATTTATTTATTTATTTTTTTTTTTTTTTGCGGTACCGGGGGTTGAACCCAGGGGCGTTCTACCTCCACGCTACACCCCCGGCCCTATTTTTTTTTATGCTTTATTTTGAAACCGGGTCTCACGAAGTTGCAGAGGGCCTCACTAGGTGGAGAGAGAGAGAGAGAGAGACAGAGAGAGAGAGAGAGGAGAGAGAGAGGAGAGAAAGGAGATAGAGGAGAGAGAGGAGAGAGAGAGAGCGCGCGCGTGCGTGCGCTGAGGCTGGCCGTGAACCCGGATTCTCTGGTCTCTGCCTCCCAAAGTACTGGGATTACAAGGGTGCGCCACCACGCCCGGCAGCCCTATTTCATTTTGAAACAGGGTCTCACTAAGTTGCTAAAGGTTTCACTCAGTTGCTGAGGTTGGTTCTGAACCTACAATCCTCCTGTCTCAGTCTCCCAAGTACTGGAATTACAGACATACATCATCATGCCCAACTTTTAAAGAAAATTTTGATTATACTTCCTATATTCATTTACTAAAGTGATATAGGCCTGTGTAACTAATCTTTAGCCATCACAAACTGTACTAGTTTCAAGAGCAATTTAATCCCAATCATTTTTAGACTTCAGATATATATATATATATATATATATATATATATATAATATTAGACATCAAAGAGAAGTTGCATTATTATCATCAGTAAGTAATGATAAAAAATAATGAGCCCGGTGTGGTGGCACACACCTGTAATCCCACTAGTTAGGAGGCTGAGACAGGAGGATCATGGGTTCAAGGCCAGCCTCAGCAATTTAGAGATCCTCAGCAACTTTGGGAGGTCTTGTTTCAAAATAAAAGAATAGAAAGGGCCAGGAGTGTAGCTGAGGTAGAATTCCTCTGGGTTCAATCCTCAGTACCAAAAAAATGAAAACAAAAAGGGGAGGGGAGATATATTGAGGTGTTGTGCTAAATATTTCACACATAGTAGCATTTTAATCCTTACAACTACTCCATGAAATAGGTGTTCATATTATCTCCATTTTATAGATAGGAAAACACAGGAAAGGGAAAGTAATACCATGAGGAAGTGTTGCAGGTGAGGAATGGTTCCCAGAATGCTGGCTCCAGTGACTATTCCCATAGAAACCACAGTTTACTGTATAAAGAATTAACTAATGAAAAAAACTGAGTACATAACTTTCCTTTTTTCTTTCATTTCATTTATTGGTGCATTGTAGTTATACATTTTGATAAGTGTCAGGGTATCAGGAGCATGCATGCACACATTGTTCATTTAGCCCTCCTTCAAATCCCACCCTATTCCCTCCCACTTCCCTCTTTTCCATGCTCAGCATAGTGATTGACTCTGATAAGTTTGTGTGTACACATCATGTGCATTAGTGTATTTCCCTCTTCCCCCCTCCCATCTCCCTCAGTTAGATCGCCTTCTTTGCTCAACTAAAGTTTTCTCCTTCTTTGTCTGGAGTCCCATTCTCTCTACCTTCCATATATTAGGGAGAACATCCAACTTTTCACTCTTTGTGACTGACTAATCTCACTTAGCATAATATCTAGAATATACAGAGAACTTAAAAAATCACCACTAAAAAAACAAATAATCCAATCAAAAATGGGCAAGTGAACTAAATAGACACTTCACAGAAGAAGAAATACAAATGGCCAATAAATGAATGAAAAAATGTTCAACATCATTAGCAATCAGAGAGATGCAAATCAAAACTACCCTGAGATTTCACCTAATCCCAATCAGAATGGCAATCATTAAAAACACAAACAACAACAAATGCTGGCGAGGATGTGGAGAAGTAGGAACTCTAATACACTGTTGGTGGAATTGCAAATTAGTGCAACCGCTTTGGAAAACAGTGTGGAGGACCCTCAGAAGACTGGGAATGAACCTACCTTATGACCCAGCAATACCACTTCTAGGTATCTACCCAAAAGAATGGAAACCAAATTACCAGACTAATGCATGTGTATCTATGTTCATAGCTGCACAATTCACAATTGCCAAACTTTGGAACCAGCCAAGATGCCCATCAATTGATGAATGGATTACAAGACTATGGGATATGTAGACAATGGAATTTTACGCAGCCATAAAGAAGAACAAAATTACATCATTTGCAGGGAAATGGAAGGAACTGGAGAACATTATGCTAAGTGAGATTAGTCAGTCACAATGAGTACACAACTTTCTAAAATTCCTTTAAAAGAATTTTCTGGACACTAAATTGGCCCTTTATTTCCCTTTATCCACACTAAGGAAAACCTTCCCTCATAAGAGCCAGCCTCATCACTGTCAGAGATTTTTTTCTGCCCCACTTGGATTAATTGTGCAACTCCACATTGGAAGGGCTGTGCCCTAGAATCCAGATTAGAAAAGTAATCTTCTCTTCATCTCCCTCTCTGTCAAGACTCAGAGCATTCACACATCTTCTGTTCACAAGGAATTCTCCCATGGATTGATCCATGTGATATTTTTCTTATCTGATTGTCAGTATTGCCTTATGTGAATACATAACCACTTTAGGCTTTGGCATTAGGTCTTTTACATAAGACTACTTGACTGGACGGTAATTCATGTTGTTTACAGAGGTTCTCTGAAAAGAGAGGGCAAACAATGAATCTCAGTATCTACATACAACTAAATAACAAGAAAATAACTACCAGGCAATAAGTGCTATTCACAAACCTCCCTTGTTCTTAGTAAGTGTTGTGGGTTATTACATTAAGATGGAGATAGGCCAGAATAACTAGAGACATTTCACACCAAAGACTGAAAAGCAGCTACATTACCGGCTCACTATACTCTCTTCAAATGATATTTTTCTAAATGCAAAGTAAATATTGAATAATTAGTCATGATTTTTTCCTTTGATCAAACCAAGTTCCAACCTATGTGAATGGTCCATAAAGATTTGTTGAATAAATTAGTTAATTAAAAATAGAAATATGCCCCTGGGGATGGTGGGGTATGCTTGTAATCCCAGTACTTGGGAGGCTGAGACTGGAGGATCCAGGTTCGCAGCCAGCCTCAGCTACTTAGTGAGGCCTCTGAAACTTAGTGAGACCCTGTTTCAAAATAAAGAATAAAAAAATGGTGCTGGGGGTATAGTTCAGAGGCAGAATGCCCCTGGGTTCAACCCCTAGGACCACAAAAAAAAATAGAAATATGTTTTTTCAAATTCCTGATCATATCTACTCTAGTGAAAAATGTACATGTGACCCTTGCTCTGTTGCTTATTTTCTAGCAAAATCTGCAATAAAATTGTCAATTTTTTCGTTTTCAAAATATCTTGTTTATAACTTTCAATTGTGCATGGCCACCACCTGATAGAACAGCTGCCAGACATGATAAACATTCAGACTAACCCACTCACCTGTAAATAACTTCCGTTTGCAGATTTTTGTAAGGGAGATTGCTCAAAAATAATTTTACTATAATTAGACTTGGGGTTCAGAGACTTAGAATCTAGTCTTACATTTATCACCAACTATCTAGTCTTACATTTGTCAACTAGATAGTTGATATAGGGCAAATAATTAAACTGGGTTTAGATTTCTTCCATTTAAAATTAGGAGCTTGAACTCTGAACTTTAGGATATATGCAGCTTTAAAATATTTTATTATGAGAGCACAAACCTTCTGTTCAATTACATAGTTCCATGGTTTGATGTTTTAATTTTGTGATTTATTGTTAGTTTTGTAGCTACCATGAGAACAAGTTTTTTGATGAAGAGCCTAGCATTTACATATAGTATTGTTTCTGAAGAAATAAAATTGATTTAAAGACTATCTGCTTGATGATATAGATTTGGGGAATAAAATGTTATAAAAAGTATAGTTTGCATACAATAGCAAACTACCACTTTGCCAAAAAAAAAAAAAAACAACAACCTGCCGGGCGTGGTGGCGCATGCTTGTAAATCCCAGTACTTTGGGAGGCGGAGACCGGAGGATCCGGGTTCGCGGCCAGCCTCAGCTCTCTCTCTTTCTCTCTCTCTTCCTCCCTCTCTCTCTCTCTCTCTCTCTCTACTTAGTGAGGCCCTCCACAACTTCGTGAGACCTGGTTTCAAAATAAAGTATAAAAAAAATATAGGGCCGGGGTGTAGCTCAGAGGTAGAACGCCCCTGGGTTCAATCCCTGG
>PVJS01050837.1:0-14177 GCA_004027185.1 Glis glis | reverse complement strand
GAAGGAAGGAAGGAAGGAAGGAAGGAAGGAAGGAAGGGAGTCTGCTCTCTGAGTCCAAAGGCACCAGTGAAGGAAAGAAGAATGGAAACTTAGTGAAGAGCCCCAACTTCCATTCTGTAATCCTGGTTGACAGGCTGTAAATTCACCTACAGCAGAAGTGTAAGTCCCCGGGCCATCCCAGCCTTCTTCTCCCTGATAGGCCTGTCCAGCAGTGATGGTGGCAACAGCAGAAGCCCCGAGTCCTCCACCCACCACCCGACGGCATAAGAAGACCCAGGCACAGTGGCTTCTTTGTCTTCCCAGATGACTCAGCAACATTATGGAGCCCAGAGGAACACTTGCAAATGTAGCCAGTGACACAAGCAGGGTTTGAACAGAAGCCACAACAGTGTCAGAAGAACAAAGCAGACCAGAATAGGATGAGCACTTTAAGAGATCACAAAACTAGCTGTCATTGGAACTAAAGCCAACAAAAGTAGTCTAGAACTGGATAAGTGCCTACTAAAATAGATTTCCATAGGGTTGAGTCTCCTAACATAATAAACTATTCAAGATACAATTAACTATCACTTAACATATCACAAGCCAGAAAAACTATAATCTGAATGAGAAAAGACAATCAACTGATCCAACATCAAGATGAATTGGATGTTGAAATTATCTGACAAGGAAATTGAAGCAAGCAGTCATCATAAAATTGCTTCAATAATTACATAATATTTTGAAAATAAAAGTCAGCCAAAAGAATAGAAATTATAAAAAGAATTATATAACTGAAAATAATAGTTAAAAAATAAAAAATCAGCTGGGTGTGGTGGCGCACACTTGTAATCCCAGTACTTTGGGAGGCGGAGACCAGAGGATCCGGGTTCGCAGCCAGCCTCAGCTCTCTCTCTCTCTCTCTCTCTCTCTGTCTCTCTCTCTCTACCTAGTGAGGTACTCCACAACTTCGTGAGACCCGGTTTCAAAATTAAAAAAAGTATAAAAAAATAGGGCCGGGGGTGTAGCGCGGAGGTAGAACGCCCCTGGGTTCAATCCCCGGTACCGCAAAAAATAAATAAATAAAATAAATAAATAAATAAATAAATAAATAAATAAGTAAAAAATCTTGTTCAATGAACCCAACTGTGTGAAAAGAGTGAAAAATGACAGAGGATAGAATAAGTGAACACAAAGATTAATAGAATTCACTACATGTGAAAAACAAGGAAAATATAGACTAGAAACAAAATGAACAGAGCCTCAAGGATTTGTGGAAAAATAAATTTCTAATATTTATGTAATCAGAGCTCCAGAAGGAGAGGAGAAGGAATATGGGACTGAAAAAGGCATTTGAAGAATGGTTATAAACCTCCCCAAATTATCAAAAGACAGAAATATAGATATTCAGGAAGCTTGGTGAACTGTAAAGATTCCCCACCCACCCCTTGCAATTCACAAAAAGACATGTCATAATTAAACTTCAGAGAACTAAAGACAAAGACAAATCTTTAAAACAGTCAGGGGGACACCAGTTGCCATGTGCATGAATGTCACTATTACTACATTATGATGTGATACTATAAGACTATACCAATAAAAGTATAAAAAAATTAAAAAGCCAGGGGGAGATAACACATTACCCATAGAAAATCAGCAAATCCAATGATAGCAGATTTTTAAAAAGTCTAAAACCACAGAGGATAGAAAACATTGGCACAATTTTTTAAGTATTTTAAGAAGTGTCAACCCTGAATCTTATAAGACAAAACCAACATAACATCCTAAAAAAAAAGTAAAGTCAACCGGGCGTGGTGGCGCATGCTTGTAATCCCAGTACTTTGGGAGGCGGAGACAGGAGGATCAGGGTTCGCAGCCAGCCTCAGCTCGCTCTCTCTCTCTCTCTCTATCTATCTATCTCTATCTCCCTGTCTCTCTCTCTCCCTGTCTCTCTCTCTCTCTCTCTCTCTCTCTCTCTCTCTCTCTCTTTCTACTTAGTAAGGCCCTCCGCAACTTCATGAGACCCGGTTTCAAAATAAAGTATAAAAAATAGGGCCGGGGGTGTAGCGCGGAGGTAGAACATCCCTGGGTTCAATCCCTGGTACCGCAAAAAAAATAAAAGTAAAGTCAGTCTCAGAAGAAGGAAAACTCAGAATTTGTTGTTTTCAAACCTTCTTGAAAAGAATGACTAAACAAACCTGCGCAAACACACATACACACACTCCCACACACAAATGATAATAGAGGAAAACTTTTACCTCAGCGAGGAAAGGAAAACAATTGAATGGATAAAAATACAGTGAGCATAATAGACTTGACTTCATTTTTCATGGTTGAAATAAAAAGCTATAACACCATCTGAAGTGGTAGACAATCTGTGGGGAGGAAATAACTTAGACTATTATGATGAAAAAGTAGGAAGGATAAAAGAACCTAAATAGAAGTGAGGTTTCTGTACTTCATTTGAAGTGATATAACATTGATCCCAGTACACTGTGATGAGTCTCTCTCTCTCTCTCTCTCTCTCTCTCTCTCTCTCGCTTTTTAACTACCCCTATTTTTGACATTTTGTTTTCCATTTTAGTTTTCTCTTTCAGAGAGCAGAGAAATCTATTAAACCATCCTTGTTGAGAATTGTATATTATATATATGTCAATGATTCAAGGATTGAAAATCAATGAACCCTAGGATACTTTACGGTAATCAGAGTAAAATCAGTAGGAAACATTAGTGCAATGCAAGCAGAGGGTTCATTAGTTGAAAAGATCCCGGAGGCACCCCTCTTCCAGTTGACTCTATCTCAGGTCTGTGCTGATTGCACAGATTCTTGTGTTATTTACCCGATCCGTATTTCTAAACTCTGTCCTAACTATGATTTTGATGGCCCTGTGCTACTGTGGTCAGAAGATTTGGCAGTGGTGGGTGGAGAGAGATCACTATCTGCTGAGAAAATTTGGTTTGCACAACTGGAAGTTCAGAAATAAGATAGGCTTAGGACTTCACCATTCTCTGTGTGTCAGCTCATGCTGATATCATGGTGCTCTGCACTGAATGACCTCAGACATGAGCATGACAATGTGTAGAGGAAGAAATTATGTCTCCTCCTAAGGCTTCTTTTTATGCTAAAAATGAAAAAAGAAAGACCTCCCAGAAGTCCCTAAAAATATTCCCTTCCCTATCATTTCATTGGCTTCATTTGGGTTACATCTGCATTTCTGTACCACTACTATAGACCGGTAGAACTCCGTGTACTCATTGGCTTAAGCCTATCATACTGGACCATGTTTAAGAACTGGTTTTGTCTTAATCTCAGATTACATATTTGCCATTTGTCTTAACATGAAGAATGGAACAGGTGAATTTACTCAACTCTATATCCTATCCCATGCTATTGCTTGTACTATATATTTGTCTATGCATACTCAACTGTCCCCAAATATTTTAGGGTTGTGAATGGGAATTAAGAAAGAGGATATAATACTTAGGAGATCAAGAATCTGGGCAGTTATATTAAGGTGACTTCGAGGCGTCTATATATCATTCAGTGCCCCTCTTTCACTTTCTGAGCTCTGCATTTTGTGAGCAGCTTACATTGTCATTATCTTCCCTTTGCCTTCAACTTCCTTAATCCCTTCTCTTTCTATTTTGGAACCTGACCCACTTGCCCTACATCTCTCTCTCATTCTAGGGCCAGCCCTTCATTCTTTCAATCTTAAACAATTACTGGTCACCTTTTACAGATAAGACTAAAGAAACTCGGGTTAAGTAATTTGTGCAATGTCACATAGCTATGAAGTGCCAAGCTGAGATATAACCTGAGGTTGATTCCAAAAGCTATCTTATTCCTATTGTTCCATACAGTCTGCCTACACTATTCTATATCCTCATTTTACCTCTCCAATATTTGTCTTCTACTTAACTCTCAGGTTCTTTTAAAACATAAAATATCATATATAACCAAGAAATGCAGGTAACATGTATTTTTGCTTAAAAATTACAAATTAGCATTCATTTGCTGCAATATTAGAGACATTGAATTGAACATTTATGCATCCATTCCAGGATACCAGTCTTCTGCATTCCTTATTGTTTATGTCTTTCTTTAAGATGATAATTTCTTAAGTTCTACAACAAAGGCAAAAGAATAAAAGGTTTAATTTTAGTATAAGGTGGTTCATGAGAAACAAGCAGTCAATGATTTCTCATTGTCTCTGATGTTAAATTACAAATCTTATTAAATTTTATGCTATTAATATCTTAGACTGTGGTTATACAGTTTCATAAAAATCAATTAAAAACTGAAGTTATATTCAGTTGAATTTTATCTGCACACTCATAATTAATACATTTAATTTGCTACTTATTTTATCATAATATAAAAATAAGATTAAAGGGATCAAATTAGATTCACAGTCTGAACATTCTAGGACCTTAAGAAAATTGAAGTCAAGCTAATGCAAACTTAGTACCAAGTTGGAATGTATTTCAACGGTTTTACCCTCAAGGTAGTAAAAATAAAAATCCAGGAAAATAACTTATAAAAAGTGCGTGTTAAGATCGTAGCTTTGTTTCAACTTCCTTAGTTATTTTTGCAGCCACACTCCTCCTAAGATGCTACATAGGATACAATCAGCACTTACTTTCTGGCCTAGCTAACCATTCATTTGTGTTAGGGTTTGAGCCCTCACTGGGCTTTTAAAATGCAAATGCCTCTGAGGAGTTACTCTAATCAAGTCATAAAACTCTTCAACATGAACATATTTTCAGATCATTGGCCTCAATGACCAGAAGGAACCAAGAAGTGAGAGATCTTTGGATGCCTGGAAAGAGTAGGGAAGTGCCAAAAATTTGATACATGTATGAGGGGTTTGGAAAGCAAATTTCACCTACAACACATTTTTGCCAAGGGTTGATTTTGTTATCTAATGATACACTTTCAAAGGAAGTTTCATCCCTTTCTACATCCATTCTATCATTTCAGCCTGCCTTTTCCTTTATCCTTCCTTTATGAAAGCATCCCTGATGCCTCTCCTCCCCTCCATAGTAGAGGGCAGAACCTCTGTCCCGTCTGTTCCTGAAACACTTCGGACAAGACAGCTTGTTAGTGTCGCTCTTTCTGCAGTGTATTTTCACCTGTTGTTTGCATGTCTGTTTCCTCTCCATTCAATTGTGACTTGCCTAAGGGGAACCACACACATTTTATTCACCTATCATTAACATTAGGCACAACATTTGATATAGTCATTAGTCTAATAAAAGCTTATGAAAAAAGAAAATGGATTTTAAAAGATAAAACTTGGAGTTTAAAGGGATCAAGTAGATAACTTTCATATTCCAGAATAATTTTTGGAACTAATTGAGATAGTGACAAGATGTCAGACAGAGATCACCCATCATTTTCTTATTTATACAAGCTAGATTGAAGAGCATAGTTGAGATGTTTGGCAACAGTGGAATACTTCAGAAAATACCTACCTAATCATACCAGTGCAGAAAAACTATGGGTCTCCTCTTGTGGAGGATTCCCTTTGTAAAACCTACAGCATCGAAGAACAAAATTACAGTGTCTCTTTCCTGAAGCAGCTCAATACCAAAGAAAGATGAAAGAAAGGATGAGGCGCCATATGACTAGTACTTCTTGAAAATTCATGAATCGGGTAAACCATTCCACTTCCTAATGAGAGTTGCAAATTAGATTAAAAGCCTCATATAAGAAGTGTGTGTTAGTTAACTCTCTATTACTACAATAAATGCATGAAATAATCAACTTTTAGAGAGAAAAGAGTTATTTAGACTCACGGTTTTGGAGTTTACAGTCTATCACCAGTTAGCACCATTGCCTTGGACCTGTGGAGAGGCAGCACATCATGACAGAAGCACATGGAAGAACAAAACTTTTCGCTTCATGACTGGGAAGCAAGAAGGAGGAAGAGAAATAGACTGAAGTCCCACAATCCCCTTCAAAGGCATGCCCCCAGTAACCTAAAATTTCCTGCTAGGTCTTGCCTCTTATAATCCCCACCACCTCCCAATAATACCACTCTGGGACTTTAAGAGGAAATACCCAATGGGAGGTTTTAGGTTATTGGGGGCATGCTTTTAATGTGTGGGCCTTTGGAGGACATTCAAGATCCAAACTATAGCAGAGTGTTGGGGAAGTCCATCCACAGAGAAAATAGGTGAGTGCATAAAAAACATTCTGTGTCTAATGTTCTCTAGGATTTTTATCTCTTAGGCTATTGAGCTTAAATATTAAGCCCTTAGATAGCTGGGGGGCATTAATTAGGGCAGCCTCTATGCAGATATCAATCCCCAATCTTCTGTGGTTTCTTCTGGGATCACTGGGGGCAGAAACAAGGAGCAGTATAAATTTAACTCCAAGATCACTCTGAACCAGTTTTGACACTTCATTTCATGTTCTATTGTCATCTCACATTCTATTCTACATGGTTAGCAAGGCTTATGCAACAAATTCTCATGGAGTACCTGCTGTGTGCCTCTCCCTGTTCTGGGTGCTTGTGATATATGATGTGATGGTTAATTTTGCGTCAACTTGACTAGGCCATGGGATGCCCAGGTATCTAGTTAAACATTATTTCTCTGGGTACTTTGAGGGTGTTTCCAGAAGACATTAACATTTTAATTGATGGGCTGAGTATAGCAGACTGCGCTCCCCAATGTGGTTGAGTATCTTCCAATCGCTAGGGCCAGAATAGAACAAAAAGGTAGAGGAAAGTCCAATTTACTCTCTGCCAGACTGCTTGATCTGGGACATCAATCTTCTACTGCTCTTGGGACTCTTGATTCTCAGACCTGCAGACATGGACTATAGTCTACACCATTGGCTCTCTGTGTCTCATGCCTTCAAGCTACACCACTGGTTTTCCTGGGTCTCCAGTTTGTAGACAGCAGGTCGTAGAACTTCTCAGCCTCCATAATTATGTGAGCTAATTTTTTATAATAAATCTCACCACTAGGGAACTGGCTCACATGATTCTGCAAGCTAGCAAGCAGGGTACACCAGTAGACTGAAGACCCAGGGAGGAGCTGGTGTTGCAATTCAAGGTCAAAGGCTGTCTGCTAGCAGAATTCCTTCTTTCTAAGAAGAGTTCAGTCTTTTTCTGTTAATGTCTTCAGCTGACTAAACCCACCCACATATGGAGGACAATCTGTTTTACTCAAAGTCCGCCAATTTAAAAGTTAGTTTCATAGAAAAACACGCTCACAGAGATATCCAGAATAAAGGTTGATCAAGTAAATATCTGATCACTGTGGTCCAGCAAAGTTGCCACATAAAATTAATCATCACAGGTGACCTTTATTTTAATTTCCTAAATCTGGCCGCCCTATTTCAGGGGCTCTGAACTGAGTATGGTGTTAAATTGCTCCCATAGTTGACCTTCTTCTTTAAAAATGGAAAACTAGTATTATTTACTGGTGCTTTGTTTTTACTTGTTTACTAATGTCAGACCCAAACAGATTTTTCTAGCATATTTGCCTAAATGTTGTCTCATGAGGTATCTCAAATGGGAGCTATGAAGTAACTATTCTGAGTCTTCCAAAACTTCTGTTCAAGCAAATCAAATTCATCTTCACCTAGTTGGATCATGCCACCTAGAAGGAAATTTCCCAAGGAGTCAGCCTCACCCCTAGGCCTGAACTTGAGCTCTTACTGCTCTAACCTGCCTTGTACTGTGACTTGTCTTGCACTCTAGAAATTTCTAGAGTGTTCCCTCAGGGCAAGGCAATACCTGTACCTGCAAGGATGAAATTCACATAAGAGTGCTTTACTTTTTTGTTGTTGTTGTTGATTTTTCTGCTTTCTCCCTTTTAAATCTGTCCAAATTTTCTGGGCACTTGGTCTAATGTCCCTTTAATTCAAGTTCTAGCTCTCTACTTACTGTCACTCTGGTGTTTTTATCAGTAGCTCAAAAAGGCTACATTCTCAGTAGTTTTCCTGATCCTGCCTCCTTTGGGGCTTCATTACAGATATTCCAGACTGCTACACAGAGGGAAGTACACTAAGAGCTATGCACATGTATGTTTGTATCACATCGGACCTCACTGTAATGTATAATTGCAGTGCACTAATAAAAGTACAAAAATATACAATGAAAATTCATTGTCAGCTCACAAAAATAGAAAAATGAAACTGTCCCTTAGCTTTAGTTATGTATTTTAAACTCTGTATCTTCTGCTTTTCTGTGTTCCTTTTTAAAACTGGTCAGATCTGTGTGTCTATCCATCTCTTTTTGTATCTGTTTTTCCAGAGTTTCATGATCCCATTCTTTGTTTCATAGATGTCTAATCTATCCCACGATACTCAACGATAATCCTAAGGAAATATCTTTTTTTCACTCCAAAGAAAGCAGATAGTTTGTCTTTATTTTTCTTATTTTCAACTGCTTCTGTTCTAAGAATGAAATCAGAGCATGCCTTATTTCACCCCACTCCAACTCCTTTTGGACATCCTACGTAAGCTCAGTTCTTAAAGGCCAAGTGCTTCAAACACAGGCTTTTGTGTTTCTCTCCCTAGCCTTTAGGTATATGCAGTAATTTCAATAACTTGCTTTTCTTTTTCAATTCCGTCTAGAATAGGTATTACTCATCATTTCTTATTAATCAAATTCGCCACCCTTCTGTGGGGAAATCCACAAGGACACTTCTCTGAATTATGAGGCATAGCGAATGTTTGCATGATTCTGTAGTCAGAAGCTCAGTCACTCAACCCCTGGCCAGCATCTGCTCAGGCCAGCGGAGCAGTATACTGATGATAAAACAGCTCTGTCTGCACAAAACAACCAGATGCTTAGGAATAAAACTGCTATGAGCTACAATAAACTCCAAAGTCAAATTCCACATAGCCTACTTCCTAAAGTTAAAATCCCATAGCCATATTCCTGGCCCCATCAAAAATTTTTCTGGGTATCCTTTGAGTTACCAAAATTTACTATTTCTATTTATGTTTATTACTGGGGGGGCTAACATTGGAGGATGTGACTTAAGTGTGTGGCTACGATGATCTTCCTAGGAATTAGCACATCTACCTCTTTCCATCCAGTCTACTGCTGTGCACCTGAGGCCTTGACAAAAACAAGTGCCCCAAGTCAGCTCTCAAAGGAAGAGCTTTGCACCTATGAGCTTTGCACCTATGCTCACTTCTTCAGAACCTTCTAATCAGATACCTCCTTCCATATCTGTGAAAAGAGAGAATGGAGCAGAAGTCCAGGAAGTTTATAAAAAAATGCCTATTCATGGAGCCTGAAGATGGGCAACAAGCCTGTTCCCTTCAATGACATCCCTATGGCACAGATAACTACCCACAGGCTCTCGCAGAAGTGCCTGTGGACTCTGTCTGCCATGATGTGACTGCACATCAAACTAGGACACCTCTTCTAGGATGAAGGGCCAACCCAGAAACAAAACTTATATATGATGGAGGTAACATAACTCCATGAAGATTTCCTATTCTAGTTTAATTTAGTTTTCAACAACCAGTACTATCCTATGCTGGTGTCAGTCTTCCATTACCTGACAAAAAAAGGACACCCTGCCAAATACATGTTCCAGAATGTCTTCCAAATCATGCCCCAGCAAGCAAAGACTTGTCCAAAGCTGCAGATAACTAATGAACACCAAGCCTCCTGTAGTTGAATAATCCCTTGACTCTCCTTTTGTTATTTGTAATTCCCCAAAATATCCAAAGTTGGGCATGTTGGTTCATACTCGGGAGGCTGAGACAGGAGGATCACAGGTTTGAGACCAGCTTCAGCAACTTAGTGAGGCCCTCAGCAACTTAGTGAGACCCATCTCAAAATAAAAAATATAAAAGGGCTGGAGGTGTAGCTCAGAAGTAGAATGTCCCTGGGTTCAATACCTAAACACACACACACACACACACACACACACACACACACACACACACACTATCCAGAAAGCTGAACAAAATTTCTAGTACCCTTTCTGTCCCTACAACCAGACTTACTGTATTTTACTTCTATTCTCAAAATCCCAGTATAATTGCAATGTTGAATAACCATACTTCATGACATAATGGAGATGCTACTATATTTTCATCTCCCTCTGTGGATTTACAGGGAGAAAATCTTCCCTGCCCTAATGTTATTGACCCACCCTTTAAAGTAATAGACATCTTTGGATTGCTTTAATTCAAAGCCTCAATTTCTAATTAGACTATCTCAGTCCAAATTGTTCACCAATGCTTTAGTCTTCATGCAAATTTAAGCCTTTCCCTCCCTCTTGCCCCATCCCATCTGTAACTTGTCTGACTTAGGCAAGAAGATGTGGCCAGTGTCTTCTCATTCCTAGTCCCTTCACCTTCTCTCTGACTTCCCAGCTACTGATTCAGAGCTTCTCAGATTGAAGAAGTCAGAGAAGCTTTGAGGAGCCAGGGCAGCTCTTGGCCAGAGAACTTTATTCTCTGTGAGAGATGATTCAAGGGAATCATTGTAAGCTACTTTCACAGTTTTTCTTAGGAGAATCCCTTCGCTGAATGCTCTTGCTAGTCCTTTGGGAGCATCTAGGAATTCAGCATTTGTCTCTCTTGGTTCTAGACTAGGGGGTTCATCTGCCCTCTAGGCAGCTTCACTGGACAGAACCAAAGGTGATCCTACATGAGCTCTCTCCTTTGTGTGGCCAGCTTCTGATGAACAGGAACACTCATGTATTCCTTGCTTAGAAAAACCAGGTATGCAGACAGAATCAGAAGCAGCCATGTAGCTTCCCTTAACCTGCTGCACATGCTGCATTAGCTCTCTACACATCAGGCAAAAGCACCAGTCTTCTGTGATTTCAGCTGTAGGGGAGAGATTTCAAGCTCTCTGCGGGGTCCCATGGAAGCCTTCCTTGCCAAACATGAAGTGATAGAGGATGTCCTCATTGATTCCACACCTGGGCAGAAAGGGTTCTCATGCTATGGCAATAGCTTCTATAAAGAAAATCCTTTTTAGCCGGCGTGGTGGCGCACGCTTGTAATCCCAGTACTTGGGAGGCTGAGACCAGAGGATCTGGGTTCGCGGCCAGCCTCAGCTACTAAGTGAGGCCCTCCGCAACTCAGTGAGACCCTGTTTCAAAATAAAGGATAAAAAATAGGGCTGGGGGTGTAGCTCGGAGGTAGGATGCCCCTGGGTTAAATCCCCAGTACCGCAAAAAAAAAAAAATCCTTTTTAAATTCTTCTTTTTCAGCATTCTACTCCCTTTTTTTTTTTTTTTTTGGTACCAGGGATTGAACCCAGGGGCGTTCTACCTCCGCGCTACACCCCTGGCCCTATTTTTTATTCTTTATTTTGAAACCGGGTCTCACAAAGTTGTGGAGGGCCTCACTAAGTAGAGAGAGAGAGAGAGAGCTGAGGCTGGCTGCGAACCCGGATCCTCCGGTCTCTTCCTCCCAAAGTACTGGGATTACAAGCATGTGCCACCACGCCCAGCTTCTAATCCCTTTTAATTTAGTAATCTGGCTGAGAGATCCAAAGGATGTAGAACCTGAACTTGCCTGGTATTGTGAGACAGTCAAGAGTAGTTTAGAAGATAGATACTGGAGCCAGCTTGTCTGCATTTGAATGACAGCTTTAGTATTTACTAGCTGTGTGACTCAGGCAAGTTGCTTGATCTCCCTGTGCCTCAGTTTTCTCCCTGGAGACAATCATAATGATTAAATGAGTTAATACATGAAAATCATTTAGGACAACTCCTGGGAAACAGTAATCACTAAATAATTATTTGCATTATTATTCAATAATCTGGTTTTGGAATATCACATCTATTGTATCTTGCTGCCTTTTCTGAAATCTATATTTGGACATCCTGTTGTACTATAAGTACACCCCGTTCTTCTGCTGAAACCCACATTAACCTGGCATCTTCATGCCCTTCCCCCACAGCATTGGACAGGAAACAAGAAAACACCAGAGAGGCTGGGAAAAAAATGTCCACCTACTATAATGTCAGCTTCGCTACTTCACAGAGTAACAATGCAAAGCTCTTAAAAAAAATAATGTAGGAGCTTAGCAACACATCCAACTACCTCAATCAAGCCAAGGGGTCCAGAGAAGTAAATAAAGGAAGGAAGGAACAGGGACCTGGAAAATTCTAGGAAATTCAGTAATAGTTCATGGTTATTTCCTCACAAGTGCCACTTTTATGTTGACTCAGTTATAAAGATTTGAAATCACTATCTCCCCATTTCAAATTTTATTTATCAGTAAAGAGAGGATTTGACTAGCTTAAGACTGCGGTCATGTTGCCCTGTGTATCAAGGTCATTCCCAGGAAAAAATCCTTGCATGTCAGACAATTTCTCAGGAGATGTCCACTGTAGCTTGAAGCCCATGCCTGTCTCGTGTCTTTTGGCTGCTCCCTCTCCATTGTTAAGCTCCAGCATCCTTGACTTTTTTGATCTGCTGTGGCCCTAGCTGCAGAACCACAGTGATTTGCATCAGGCTTGAGATATTTTTTAAACTGTACTAGATAAAGCCATACTTGTTGTTTAAAATAGTGGATTAAAGGGATATAGCACTTCAAGAAACTTCCTTTCTGAATTGTCAAATCAGAACTAAAAAGTGTATTACAAGTACCAGTTAGAAAACCAATGCATTCAAATATTTCAGTTTTATTGAAGTAAATAAATACAAAAATCCCCCCAAAGCAGAAATATTACCAATAGAATGGGATATTGCTAATTTTGCTTTGCCAGATTCCTAACTCTGTGGAAACAGGGACTGCGCCTCTGTTGCACCCGTCAGTGTCACCAACACTGAGCCCAGTGCCTGCCATGTGGAGATGCTCAGCAAATACTTGTTCACTGAATTAATTAATTAGTACCAGAAAACATCTTTACTTTTAAAAATACATAGTTACATTTGTGTTCACTTACCTCCCATATTAAATGAAAAGGAAAGTCGTTAAATTGATGGCTTTTTAAGGCTAATTATATATTTATGAATTCATATCCCTTGGCGTTTACTGATGGGCCCATTAACAATTAAAACTGTGACCTACATGACACTGTTTTTATATCTAGAATATGTAAGTGTTCCTATGAATTAAAAGTCTTGAAAACAAGAAATGCGGTCTAGCTTATTTGTAAGGCTCTCTGGTTTTATTAAATTACACTTAACTATTTAATCAGAACATGCTATTTTAGAAACAGTTAACTTAATTTACTTTCAGATTAGTGCACAAAAGATATTTGTACTCCGTGAGTACAAAATGGTATACCCATATTGTACAGGCCAAAAGTAAGTTCCCATTGTAATATTTTACTTGCTTGAACTGATTCTGTGCCACACAGTTATGAAGCTCAAAGTCTTTGAATTAATAATTTATAACTTATGTTAGTAAGTTCATTTATACATTTTATAACAAATGTCCCAAAATGAGGCATTATGTTATATTGCTTTGTTTTGTGCAAGTTTGAAAATCTTGTAGTCAATAATATAGTCAAATACTTCCCTTTTCATTTAAAAAGCAAAAATATATGTGACTTTTTGAGCCATTTGGCTGCATGCCCAAAGAGTGCATAATGTCACCTGTCTGCTCACGGGTCATCACACACCATGTTTAATCAAGAACGTATTTTCAGCCTATGATATTTGACATGTCACATGCCTGTCATTTTACTGTCAAGCAAGAAAGAACGCATCATAAAGTGCATCGGTTCTTATTGCTCTCTTCTGGAGCCAAGCACTGCAGATGACAGTAAACATGACAGGTTTTGTGATCAGCAACATTTTTCTGGCATCCTATTATTAATAATACTTTGGCTAGACAGTATTTCCAGGGATAATTCATGGTAGAACAATTGTTCCTGCATCATTGGCCAGAAAATCATTTTTAAGCTTTATCTAAGGCTTTTTCTTTTTCAGATTTTTTTTTATCTGCCTTTGACCAAACTCTTAAGTAAGCCCATTGTAAAATTAATTGGGAAGGGGAGAAAAGGGAGAGGGGCCCATTAAAAGCTGTCTCTGATTCTTTAATTCTCGACACAAAGGCTGTTCAGTAACTTTTTTTTTTTTGAGGTACCGGGGATTGAACCCAGGGGCGTTCTACCTCCGCACTACACCCCCGGCCCTATTTTTTATACTTTATTTTGAAACTGGGTCTCACGAAGTTGCAGAGGGCCTCACTAGGGAGAGAGAGAGACAGAGAGAGAGAGAGAGAGAGAGAGAGAGAGAGAGAGAG
>PVJS01050836.1:0-14175 GCA_004027185.1 Glis glis | reverse complement strand
GAACCCAGGGGTGTTCTACCTCCGCACTACACCCCCGGCCCTATTTTTTATACTTTATTTTGAAACCGGGGCTCACGAAGTTGCGGAGGGCATAACTAAATAGATAGATAGATAGATAGATAGAGAGAGAGAGACCGGGAGAGAGAGAGCTGAGGCTGGCCGCGAACCCTGATCCTCTGGTCTCCGCTTCCCAAAGTATTGGGATTACAAGCATGCGCCACCACGCCCGGCCCTATATGTGTATTTAAATATGTTATTTATTTACTTGTTTTTCATGACAAATTTGAAGTTCCTATCCATCATACTGAAGTATAAAGTTAGTATTTCAGAGAAACACGGTATCTCAAAAGATGGCTGGAAGAGAAGAATTCTAAGCTTTTATGATCCACGGGCTGGCATTTGCTTCTTTGGGTTTCACCTATTCATTCCCTCAGCTGTGCTGGGAAGATGAGCAGTGCCTGAAAAAATTCTATTAAATTTTAATCTGTAAGGCAGCTTTTCTTAGGTTATCATATAATAGCAATTTCCCATTTTGTCCACAATTCGTGTTATAGGGAGAACATGAATCATTTTATATTTCTAAAATATTCTATTTGTAAATTTTTAATAAGATGATCATAAAAAGTATTGTTTTCTTCATTTGCCTGTTTTCTGAAAATTTAATTTCTAAATTAAAATAATTTCAAACAAGAGAAAAGTACATATAATACTGGTACCTATATTTTAATGTTAATGAATGCTGATGTTTATTTTTTAATATATTTTTTTTGTGGTACTGGGGGTTGAACCCAGGGGCATTCTACCTCTGAGCTACACTCCCAGCCCTATTTTTATTCTTTTATTTTGAAACAGAGTCTCATTATTTTGCAGAGGGCCTCACTAAGTAGTTGAAGCTGGCCGCGAACCTGCGATCCTCCTGTCTCAGCCTCCCAAGTACTGGGATCGCAAATGTGCGCCACCACTTTTTTTTTTTACTGTTTTCCTACTTTAGTATCTAGCTGAAGTGGGCATTCCATCCATATTCGCTGAATGAAAGATGTTACTGGCTTCACAGGAGAATACACATTTTCCCCATTATTCCAGTGAAGTGGATAATTTGCTGTCAATTTTCATGATTTTAGCCTTTCCCAGAACAAAAAGTACTTTCAAGAAGGCTGAAGTCTTTAAGATCTTGAACATATTAAAGCTACTGCATATTTTAATTACTTCAAGTTTCTAAAAGGAAATAATACTTAAAACCAAAGTTACAAATTTCAATCTATTTAAACTTTAATTTGTGCATTTGTGGTAATTTATGACTGCAAAACACTTTTTTCTTGGAATGACATAAAGGCACATTTCATTTGACTGCATAGTGTACCATTCTAAAATATCCTAATTTCCTCACAAAGTGCTTGAGCAGTCACATACACATACAGTAATAGCAAAATATATTTACACTCTTAAAATTTTAAATCTGACTAAAATATATATATTTTAAAAACTACAGAAAAATTAGTGCTTTCTTGAGCTTAATTGTGTGAATATACCCTGCCCTCTAATTTTTTTAGTGATTGATTCAGTTAAAAAATTTTCTGTACACTGTAGTTATGTCAGTTTTTAATGCTAAAAGCCCATTTTAGACATTGCTTTCTATGCATATTTGAGAACCAGCGAAGGTGAGCAGACTGTACCTCAAAAGTATTTAGTGTTTCATTCTAATGTTGTGTTAACACTGTTTACTAAATTAAATCCAGATAATTATGCTTAGTTCCTCTACTGTCCTTTCCCAAGGAAGTTAACTGGCATTTTAAAATAACTTTAAACAATACATTGTTTCTCTTTTTACAAGATTTTCTCCCAAAGGATCTTGGGTAATAATCAATTTGGAAGGCAATATGAATTATCTCTGGACAATTTTAATTGTTCTCAGAGTACAATAAAAACATGCCAACACATTCTAACAAGGCTGAAATATTTACAAATATTTTAAGCTCAACTCTTCATAAATCAGTATGCTTTCATGTTTCTCATGAGGTTTAAACTTGAGCAATTTTTAAGAGATGAGCTCACTGTGATTAAATGGTTAATTCAATATGGTTAGTTAACAACTTGCTATTCCTGAGGTATAATGACCCTAACATGCTAAGCACAGGATCAAAGATGTTATTATTGAACTAAGGAAAAACAATGAAGTCATAAACTAGGAGGGAAAAATAATTAAAAACAAAACAAAAAAACCAAATAAACTTCAGGCAAGTGCAAAGTCATGATTTGCAAAAACAACATACCATAAGAGTATAAAAAGCCACAAACGGATCCTCTGAAGAGTTGTAAAAAGTATTTGACCAAATTATTTTTGAGACTTTTGAGGTACAGCTTTAGTGTTATAATAATTTTTATAAAATATAGACTGTTTTATCAAAAATATTTATACATTCTGTTACAATATATTGCTTTTGCCCTCAGTAACTGCCAATATAAAATCTGGATCCAGTGGCCTAAAATGTACAAATGCACTTAATGTAAATGCTGGAGTTTGAGGTGTCTGCTTGGCCACTGTACAAAAGTGATGAAGTGGTGAAATTAAATAATAAGCCTACAACACAGAATACATTACAACTTGCACATATACATGTTCACAGCATGTATACAATGATAATCCCTATGGTTTAACGAAGATATAGTTCCCTTCTACAGCAGACACAAGAACAAGACGAACCAGGTTGATAAATGTAGAATGCATATAAAAAAGGGGTAATCAGTTCGCTGATTTTAGCAGAAGATATGACTGAACATACTGGGTGTTTAGACTTTGGGAATGCATACAGGTAACAACACAGTATCTTGGTTCAGGCTGATTAGAAGTCCTCATTCTTAACATTTAAGTAAATGCTGATGTTCCTTTTCAGCACGGCTTAATAACAAAGACTTGTTTGGCAAGTAGCTCTGTTGGAAAGCTATGAGGTTTGTTACATGGTTGGTAAAGATAAGGCAATAAAAAGTTTTCTCCTGATAAATATAGAAAATTTATAAAAGAAGACATCAATTCATTCTGTTTTTCAAAAAACTCAAGCCATGAAAGGCATATAAACTACTGCTACATTTTTTGATATTGTAGTAATTTCTTAAAAAAAAATAAGAGCAGTTGCCTTAGTCAAACAGAATCATACTTTATATGAACGGTAATAGCATTCCAACCCCTATTTTTTTTCTTTTTGTAAAACACAGTTAAGTGATTCATCTTCCTTCCACTTAAGGCAGGCATATGGCAAAGACAGGGACTATAAAAGAGTGGTTCTTTCTGTTCTTTTTTAAAAAATAGACTATTGATCCAAAAGTATTCATTTGTGATGGATTTTCATGGCTGATGTTCATTTAGCCTAAACTCCATGAACCTGTTTCCAGTGCTCAGATTTATGGTGAAAAACATTGAGAAGCCACTTTTCAAGAAGGTATTAAAATAGTACTTTTAAACAAATCTCCATGTGTTTTTTAAAGACTCAGAAGCTATTGGTGGCACAGAGAGCAAATGAAGGGTTGCTATTTTTAAGAGGTCTTCTTGTGAGTCAGTCTGTTTGGTTTCACAGTGTCTAGAAACTTAACACCAATCAGCAATGTAGTCAAAATCTCTGAACATTTCTTGCTCCTCTTCTGAAAGTATCCTTGGTTCTCGAGGTGGAGTCAGAATAGGTGCTTCTGAGGTAAATTCATCGTCAAAATTACTAACATCTTCCCGTCCTCTGATGGTAGGCACAAACGGTGGCTTTACTTTTTTGTCCATCAAAGCACTCCAATCAATTAGCTGGATCATAAAATATAAAACGATCAGTTTAGTTTCCTACTCCTAATTGCTCTAGTTTCATAAAAAATTTTGAACTTTCATACTTACCCGAAAGAACGGGTGCTTCTTTACATCCTCTGCATCTTTCTCACCAGCTCCAAGGCGCCGCTCAGGATTTCTTCTTAACAGCTGACACAACATACACAAGTTAAAAATAAAAACCAATAAAAAAACATCATTGAAAAGGATTTTTCTAACTTTTAAAGATTTAGGTAATTTCTGTTCATACTTTTTTAAACCATGCAACATCTATGAACTAAAACAACTTTTAAAGGTCTCCTAGATTTCCTTCAATATAAAAAATTTAAGCAGGTTTTTAAAAATTGTACCCTTAATTTAATTCTTACCCTTCTCATTATGGAAATGGCTTCTGTAGACAAGAACCTTGGATACCTTACTTCATCATTTACAATACTGTCAAAAACCTCCTCTTCATCATCACCAGGAAAAGGAGACTAGAAGAAATATTTTTTCCCAAATTAAAATGAGTTTCAATGTAGTAAAATCTTATCATCTATTCAAAATAAAACCAAGATTCAGGTAGTGAAAAAGAAAAAACAAACAGACAAAAAGGACTATAAGAAGTCACAATAGTTATATTATGTATTACAAATTATATTATGTAGTACAGTATACATCATATACTCCCCCACCGTGGTGCAGGGGATTGAACCAGGGGGCAAACTAAGCTATATAGATATCCCTCGCTCCCCCTTTTTAATGAGGAAAGATTTCATTAAGGGGGAGGGAATAGGGTGGGATTGGAGGGAGGGCTAAATGTGCAATGTATGCATGTATGATGTTCATACCCTGACATATATCAAAATGTATAATTACAATTTACAATGCACCAATAAATGAACATAAAAAGTTAAAAAAAAAAAAAAGATTTCATTAAGATGCCCAGACTGGCTTCAAACTCACATTTCTCCTGCCTCAGTCTCCCAAAAAACTGGTTGTACAGGTATGTGTCAAGTGCCCAGCAACACAACATATACTCTTATTGAAATTTTTAAGTTTATTTTATAAACCCCATAAAAAACTTGCTCAAATTATATCTGGCCAGATAGTCAATATTTAAGAGTGTCTATTGGACAGTGGGGAATAACAGATAATAGACACAATCGTGAAGAAGTGCAATCTTGAGGAAAGACAGAAGAAACTGGGCAACATAAATATGGTAGGTAAGTGTTACAATACAGGAAAGCACAGAGTATATGGAAATACATCAGATAAGGATGTGCTTTGGATTTCAAAGTTAAAAGCAAATTAGTGGTGGCAAAACACAATTAGAGATCAGTAGGAATAATGACTACTAACAAGCAGTTGCCAACCAAATTGGACTGAAAGGAATAAAAAAGCACATACTGCCATGCATATTTAATGTTCCAAACAAAATAAGGCACTTTGGTAAACAGTATTAAAATCATTGCTCATAAGGACAATGACCCTGAGCCATAAAAAAGTAGTTACCTTATAGTTAGTATGACAATTTGATGCACAAAGGGATACCTTCTTACATACGCTAAAACTTGGCTATGAAATATGGCTTATTGTCTCAAAATTTCAAATGGCTTAGGGTTTACTCAGTAATTTTTCAAAACCAGGAAACAAATGTCTAAATATCATTTTTTGGTGTGGGAGGTACTGGGGATTGAACCCAGGGATATTTTCCCCCTGAGCTCCACCCCTAGCCCTTTAAATTTTTGTTTTGAAACAGGGTCTCACTAAGTTGTGGAGGGCCTCACTAAGTAGGTGAGGCTGGCTGCGAACCTGCGATCCTCCTGTCTCAGCCTCCCAAGTACTGGGATTACAAGCGTGTGCCACCACGTCCGGCTTAACAATCCTTCTGTCTTAACTTCCCAAGTGCTAGATTACCAGTGTGAGCCACCATGCCTGGCTCTGAGCTGCCAATTTTATTGCTTGTAACTAAGAAAACTTCAGATCTTTCAGTTACCCAAAGTTCAGCTCATTCATTTACTCAATTCAAAATGCATAAATCAAATACCTACTAAATGGGACAAATCTAATTTCTTTCAGGGACTGAAATAGCAAGTCAGGAGAAAATTCTATTTCACAAGGCTTCTCACTCAGAATTTCAAGTGGCAATACAGAGAGAGCAATTTTATCTCCTATTTCAACAATTTTGTACTTGAAACTGTCACTCTACAGGTATCTTGATAGTAAAGAAACATCTACATATTTGTTAAAATGTTAAGAGTATCTTATTTCTGCCAACAGACTATAAGTCAACAGGGCTAAGAGAAGGCTAAGAAGTGTGTTTTAAGTACATATAAAAAGATTCAAGCCAGGTATGGGGGCTCATGCCTGTAATTCTAGTACTCGGGAGGCTGAGACAGGAGGATCCCAGGTTTGAAGACAGCCTCAGCAATTTAGTGAGCCTCTCAGCAACTTAGTGAGATCCTGCTTGCAATAAAATAGGGTTGGAGGTGTGGTTTGGAGGTAGAATGTCTCTAGGTTCAAACCCCAGCACCACCAAAAAAAGAGGAAAAAAAGAAAAGATGCAATAGTCTGTTCCGATATCAGCATGCATAGCAACCAATGCCAGTACTGTCCAACATTACTTTAAACCTTTCTGCATATTCACTCTCATTGGGCACAGGGAAAGGGGACCTGGTATGTTAATTTATTCCTAACATATTATTATTCCTAGTCTTTTTTGTACTCAAATCGAGATGTAGACAAATACAAATTTGAAAATTCATGATATATCCAATGAGTTTTAAATTATTTGAGGTAGCAGAGAAAATAGCCAAACCATACTTTCATCATAGTTTACAAAAATGAAGTAATCACTAAAGTGGCACTAATGCTATACAATGATAAAGTAGACTGATGAGCTTTAAGCTCAGTTCTTTTCCCAACTACCCTCTTGTGGGGGTACTAAAGGAAATGAAAGTGCCACTGTGAGGGAACAGCAAGATCCACTCACACCTTTTATCTTCTAAGATCATTAAGAGTTCAATCAATTAGAAGCTCTTTTAAAAACTAAGAAATAAAGCCGGGCATGGTGGCGCACGTTTGTAATCCCAGTACCTGGGAGGCAGAGACCGGAGGATCCAGGTTTGCAGCCAGCCTCAGCTACTTAGTGAGGCCCTCCGCAACTTAGTGAGACCCTGTTTCAAAATAAAGAATAAAAAAAAAAATTGGGCTGTGGGTGTAGCTTGGAGGTAGAATGCCCCTGGGTTCAGTCCTCAGTACTGCCAAAAAACAAAAAACAAAAATTAAGATATACGATTTTCCTCACTTCTCTGCCAAACCCTGCAGTGGCTTCAAAATAGGAGGAAGCAGAACCAAATGGCTATTAATTCTGTAGTATTTTTGCAATAAACTCATATTTTTTCATGTTACCTCTAATGTAGAGAGTAAATTTTAAGTACATAATTTTTTGTAATGTAAATTTCATACTTGAATACTACATTTAAAAACCAAAGCAACAAAAATATTATACTTTTTAAAAAAGGGAGGGGGAGAAAATGGAGTTCAAGCATGCCACAGCTTACTGAAACAACTATTAGGATTCTTCTTGCACTCTTAGAGAGTGAAGGCATTGTGGAATAGGGCTAAAATGAGCCTTTCCATACTAAATGCCATATAGCAGCTTTTCAAAATAGAGGTAAAAATCCAGATCTAGGCTATTGGTCTTAAGAACAGAAAAAAGGCTGAATGAATTCTATACCCTGTCCTGAAGCAGCAAAGCATAATGGCTCAGAAATATGTTCTGAAGCCAAAGTGACAGAGTTAAAATACCAGCTCAAGAGCTATGTGACTTTAAACAAGTTGTCAAGCTATTTGTGTCTCCAGTTGTGCATCTAAAAATGGGCAAAAGACTAGCATGGAGCTTATTAAAGGTTGCTGCAAAATTAAATGACCTAATATTTATAAAGTAAATAGAATAGTGCCTAACACATTGTAAATGTCATTTTATTTTTTAAATTATTATTATTATTACTTTTTGTGGTATTGTGGATTGAACCCACGGGTGTTCTACTACTGAGCTACATCTTAGTGATGGAGCTCCTTTTATTTTGAGACAGAGTCTTGCTAAGTTACTGCGTGCTGGCCTCTAATTCGTGATTCTCCTCTCAACCTCCAAGTACTGGGACTAAAGGTTGGTGTACCATGGCGCCTGGTTTTGTAAATGGCATTTTAATTACTCTTTTTTATTTCCCCCTTTTTTTTTCAGTGAATACATTCCAATTTCACATACCAAAAGGGGCTGTCCACTTGGACAAACTAAAATAATTTGTTTGGTATAAGATCCAGTGAGTTACAAGCACAGACAAAAACTTCAGAAACTTCTGACATTTGAGAATTTGTTCATTCTTAGTTGCTAAACCTAATCATGCCTTGACTGTACAAGGAAGGTTGTTGGCAATGAGAAAACCACAGAATAATGAATCAATTTCATAAAACAACTTTTCTTGTATCCAGATCAAATCCTTCAAGGTGTTTTCAATTACCTGTCAAAAATTTACTCTTTCCCAATTCTACCTCCATTTATCACTCCTAACAATTTATAACAGAATACATTAGACTCTTATTACCTTTATTTACTTCATATAATTCAGTCTCTTAAATATTAAAAAAAATTTTATGTAAAATTCAGTTATCCTCGGAAATTTATTTTAAGTTAATCTACAGAAAACATGGGAAATATTAATCTTTTCAATTCTGATCTACAGATTTTGAAGGCAACATTTATTTTCAACCAAGCAGGTACAGAGTAATCTTTTCATTAGTCTTCCAGCTACTCTATTCCCTATGAAATGGTCAGTTACGTATGATTATGTCTTAAAATCATAAAATATAACCATAGCACAATACCTAGATATAAGGAACTATTTTTGAAGCATCGGTAATGCGTTCTACAGATCACATAAAAAGCTAAAATAAAATAGTGATGGTAATATAGAAACAAAGCCCATTATTAGCGTATTATAAATATTTATAAAACTTGAGTTCCATTTATGCAGGAGACATTATTATGGATTTTATAAATGACATGTTTTGTTCTTTCAATCATCTTCCCACTCCTTTCTCACCTATTTCCTACTGCTTACCTCACCAACAAGCATTTCATATATAAGTACACCAAGGCCCCACCAATCTACAGCCCTTGTGTAGGACGTCTCTGTTAATACTTCTGGGGCAAGAAACTCAGGAGTGCCACAAAATGTGCTTGTTCTATCTCCATATCCCATTCCTGAAAAAGATAAAATTTAAATTATTTGTCAGCAAAGAAAAAGAATCTACCATAAAAATTAGAAGTTATTTTTAGGGAGAAAAATGAAAGCTGCTGTATAAGGAGATCAAACTCAGACACACAAAGACTTTCTAAAAAAAATTGGTAAGGATTGGTATAGAGGAGACTTCAAGAGCTCATAGAATCTATGGCCAAAAACTAGTTGTAAAGAGCAGTGGCCTAAGGACAGATTTTGAGAAACAAAAGCATTTGAAAAGTGTCCAACAGCATGCCTGTAATCCCAGTACTTGGGAGGCTGAGACAGGAGAGGATTGCAGGTTTGAGGACAGTCTCAGCAACTTAGCAAGGCCCTGTTTCAAAATAAAAAATAAAATAGCGATGGGAGTCTAGCTCAGAGGTAGAATGCCTCTGGGTTCAATCCCCAGTACCAAAAAAAAAAAAAAAAAAGTGTCCAATACAGGGAAGCCCACTTAGATTCATCAATAGAATGTCAGTAGCATGTGATAGATATATAGTTACAAAGTTCATTCATTCATTCATTCAACTCCTTCTTAAACATTCATTGAATACGTAAGATATACCAAGCACTATGTTATGAGCTGTGGAAACATAGTTGAATAAGGAGCTATTTGTGTAGAGGGGAGAGACAGGTGATGTCAGTTACTATACAATGTTTTAAATGTAAAGATGAGACTATTTATTATAACATACTGAGTATTATGCCTCATACTCTAATTCTAACAGTGTTCTTAAACAGGAATTACTATTTTCATTTTATGAGGAAATGAAATTGAGGAAACAGACTCAAAGAGGGTAAAAGCAAGTTTTTCAAAGACACACAACAAATAAATAGTAAAGAATGATCAAACCTAGGATTATCTGATGTCTAACTCCATGATCTTGACAGTTTCTTGTGTGAACTCTGATTCAAATTTCCTTGGCTTACTAATTTACCTTTTTTTTGTGGTACTGGGGATCCAACCCAGGGGCATTCTACCTCTGAACTACACCCCCAGCCCTATTTTTTATTCTTTATTTTGAAACAGGGTCTCACTAGAGTTGCGAAGGGTGTCACTAAGTAACTAAGGCTGGCCGAACCTGGATCCTCCTGTCAGAGCCTTCAAAATATGGGATTACAAGCTTGTGCCACCACACCTGGCTACTTATTTACTTTTGCATATACAGAAATATTCTTGAGATAGCTATATTTCTCTCTCTATATATATTTTCCTATTTAAAATGTTAATAGCTCTAGGAAGGCAGAAAGGTCATTAGACCTATGTAATTCACTCAGCAGTCTCTGCAGAATGAACAGTACTTAATACTTTCTTAAAGTACTGACAGAATTATTAACCATACAAAGAGAATCTTAATCTTATGCTATGATTTCTAGAAATCTAACCTTAAATGTATTCACAAAATAAATTCTTAATGTAATAATTAGTTATATGAGCAATCCATGTCTTAATGAAGAATTAAAATTAAAAATACATTTTGTTTTTCATAGACAAATCTGAAAACTACCAAAGTACAAAAGAATAACAGTCTATTAGAAAAGAAACTTTAAAAACCAGTTACCTTCTTTGCAAAGGCCAAAATCAGCAATTTTCACAAAGCCCTCTGTATCTAGCAATAAATTATCCAATTTCAAATCTCTGTTGAGGATGAAAAATAAAAAAAAATGAAATAAATAAAACAGTTGAGCTATCACAGTAAGAAAAAAAATCATTTAA
The DNA here is from genome assembly GCA_004027185.1 of Glis glis. NCBI lineage: Eukaryota > Metazoa > Chordata > Mammalia > Rodentia > Gliridae > Glis > Glis glis. The sequence continues at coordinate 3,392 of PVJS01050836.1, read as the reverse complement.
ATAGGAGCCCCATTTTCTCTCTTTTTTCTGCGGTACTGGGGATTGAACCAGGGGCATTCTACCTCCGAGTTACACCCCCGGCCCTTTATTCTTTATTTTTGAAACAGGGTCTCACTAAGTTGCGGAGGGCCTCACTAGGTAGCTGAGGCTAGCTGTGAATCTGCGATCCACCTGTCTCAGCCTCCCAAGTACTGGGATTACAAGCATGTGCCACCATGCCCAGCCCATTTTCTCTCTCTCTTTTTTCTTTTTGTGGTACTAGGGATTGAACCCAGGGCGTCCTACCTCCAAGCTACACCCCCGGCCCTATTTTTTAATTTTTTTTTTTTTTTGCGGTACCGGGGATTGAACCCAGGGGCGTTCTACCTCCAAGCTACACCCCTGGCCCTATTTTTTATACTTTATTTTGAAGCCGGGTCTCACGAGGTTGCAGAGGGCCTCACTAAGTAGCTGAGGCTGGCCGCGAACCCTGATCCTCCAGTCCCCGCCTCCCAAGTACTGGGATTACAAGCATGCGTCACCACGCCCGGCTCCTATTTTTTAATTCTTTATTTTGAAACAGGGTCTCACTAAGTTGTGGAGGGCCTCACTAAGTAGCTGAGGCTGGCCACGAACCCGAATCCTCCCATCTCAGCCTCCCAAGTACTAGGATTACAAGCGTGCGCCACCACACCTGGCTCCATTTTCTCTTTTCTAAGATCAGGTTTTTCACATTACAATTTGGGATTTGAATACTATATCACAAATGTTAATTTTTCCTCCTTTTGTCAAGTTTATTGCTTTATAAAATACAGTTTCTAAGTAATTTTTCTCCTGATACATACATATATACATACGTGTGTGTGTGTGTATGTATATATGAATGCATTTAAAAAGGGATGCTTTTTCTCGTTAAATATATATTTCTATATTTCTGTGGTACTGGGAATTGAACCCAGGGGCATTCTACCTCTGAGCTACATCCCCGGCCTTTTTCTGTTTGTTTTTTGTTTTGAAACAGGGTCTCACTAAGTTGCTGAGGCTGGCCTCAAACCTGTGATCCTCCTGTCTCAACCTCCCAAGTACTGGGATTACAGATGTGTGCCACCATACCCAGCTAAATATATATTTAAAGTATGAAAGAGTTCAAGTACCTTTTAATTTAGGTTTTATTAGTTATTTGTTATAATCTTACAGTCTAAGTTTGAAGTCTGTCTTTACCCTATCATGAAAAGAATTAAACTAACAGTACAATTAAGGTATTGGGGGCAAGTTTAACTTCTAAGAGAATAATTCAAAATAAAGAGAAAGCTGATTATGTATTAAACCAGTAAAACATATCTTATCCTTTAAGTAAAATAGATCCATGAGGAAATCCTTACCTTAAAAATATTGTTAGGAGTTTGAATAAAGCAAAGCATACGGTCTCCTAATTCTGACTGGCTTTCTCATGGTTTACTTGGTTTAGAGCAGTGCTAGTAACGTGTTGTAGAGCAGCACCGCTCCAAGGCTACGTGCTGTGTTGTGAACTATTGCTATCAATAATCTGATAAAGAGCTTGTGCCAGTGCATAAATTGGCTATCTCATCAGTACATTGTTTAGTTTGGATGACAGTAAACAAGACTTTTTCTTTTTTGTGGTACCAGGGATTGAACCCAGGGGCACCCTACCTCTGAGCTACACCCCCAGCCCTATTTTTTTTATACTTTATTTTGAAACTGGGTCTCACGAAGTTGCAGAGGGCCTCACTAAGTAGCTGAGGCTGGCCGCGAACCGGGATCCTCCGGTCTCCGCCTCCCAAGTACTGGGATTACAAGCGTGCGTCACCACGCCTGGCACTTTTTTTTTTTTATTGTGCTGGGGATCAAACCCAGGACCACGCACTCGCTAGACAGCATTCCCCCACTGAATTCCACCTCAGCCCCTGAAACTTTTTTTTTTTTTGTACTGGGAATTAAACCCAGAGATGTAGTCTACCTCTGAGCTACACGCCAAGCTCTTTTTTTATTTTGATACAGGGTTTCACTCAGCTGCCTAGGCTGGCCTCAAACCTGTGATCCTCTTATTTAAGGCTACTAGGTACTGGGATTATGGACGTACACCAGTGCAGTAGGCTCCTGAGACTTTTTTTTTTTTGTTGCGGTACTGGGGATTGAACCCAGGGGCATTCTACCTCCGGGCTACACCCCCAGCCCTATTTTTTAATTCTTTATTTTGAAACAGGGTCTCACTAAGTTGCGGAGGGCCTCACTAAGTAGCTGAGGCTGGCCGCGAACCTGCGATCCTCCTGTCTCAGCCTCCCAAGTACTGGGATTACAAGCCTGTGCCACCACGCCCAGCTTGAGACTTTAAAGACAAAAGTGTGGAGGCCTGTGCTCTGGCACAAGCTACTTACTTCATCGTGGACACATTTCGAGTAGTATATAGTACAAGGTATATAAACCTCTATAGAGGCTTCCTGCAGTACATCAGTTGAATGCAAAATATTCAGTAGGATCTAATATTGTTGGTGAACGGTGTTATCATAAATTATTAACTTATAATTTGACTATTTAAATTAGGAAATGGGCAGAGTATCAGGAACCAAGAAGTCGACCATATAATTATTGTGTTGACCATGTATCTTTCAAAGTTGGGGTCTTACTTTTTTTAGAGCTCACTTATCATATGAAGTAGAAAATTAGAAAGCCAGTTGAAATATCCATCTGAATGATCTTTAATTCTAATTCACAACAAAGCTATTAGAAAAAATAAAAAATTTGCTTACCTATAAACAATTTTGTGTTCATGTAAATACTGCAACCCAAGAACTACACATGCAGCATAAAATCTGGAGAATTAAATCAAAAGAAGTTTAATAAACTTCACTGCTCTTGAATCCCAGTATATATTTTTCTGCTTCAAAGCACAACTCTAGTTAATTAAGCCCACAGATATTTATTTAGTCTTTACTACATACAACAGATTGTGATAGATATTAGGTGTGAAATAAAAAAATGAGAAAAGTACAGCTTTTACAGTGGAGGCCATTAACCTTGCCTGGTAGAGTCACTGAGGACCACAGATAGGACATATGATTTGGTTCAGTAGGAGGAATTACAATGTGCAGTAAGGATAGGAGGATAGAGTAACAGAAGTTCTGTGAGGGAAATACAGGTATTTCCCTAAAAGGGAAAAAGGAATAGAGGTGTGAAAGCCATAACATGTTTGACAACTAACAATGAGTTTGGTGTGGATAGAATAAAGGATAGGTGTATACAGGGAGGATGCATGCAGTAGGAGATTAGGCTGAAAAGACAGACTTGGTGATGGATGTATTTTTTTCTTTTTTTTTTTGCAGTACTGGGGATTGAACCCAAGGGCATTCTACCTCTGAGCTACACCCCCAGCCCTACTTTTTTTTTTTTTTTTT
>PVJS01050835.1:0-14179 GCA_004027185.1 Glis glis | reverse complement strand
AAATAAATAAATAACTACACTGAAATTCCATTTCACTCTGGTTAGAATAACAACCATCAAGAATACAAACAATAATAAATGCTGGTGAGGATGTGGGGAAAATTATTTACATATTGTTGATGAGATTGTAAATTAGTATAACCAATGGAGATCAGTATGAAGGTTCTTCAAAAGACCGGGATGAGTTGGGCGTGGTTGCACACACCTATAATCCCAGTACTTGAGAGGTTGAGACAGGAGGATTGCAGTTTTGAGACCAGCCTCAGCAATTTAGCAATACTCTCAGCAACCTAGCAAGACCCTGTTTCAAAAACAAAACAAAACAAAAAAAATAAAATAGGACTGGAGGCATAGCTCAGAGGTAGAATGTTTCTGTGTTCAATCCCCAGTACCACAGGGAAACAACAACAACAACAACTGGGAATGGAACCACCATATGACCCAGGTATGTCACTACTTAGTATCTTTACAAAAGAATTAAAGTCAGAATACTATAATGATACGTGCATAACAATTTAATATTTCAAAATAGAAGCTTTGATCAGACCTATGATTCTATGACATCCTGAAGAATATAAATATCACTCTTTGAATGGAAAGATTTTAGTTCTCTTTGTTGAGTTATGGAAAGGAATATTTCCTCATTATTATGAAAGGTGAAAACTAAGGTTTTGCTAGGTCAGGAATGTAATATATCAGGTGCAGGCACCTATGTTTATGATATTATGGATTTGTAGTATGTTTCCATTGCATCCATAATCATATCCATGCATAGATCCTGAAATAAACTTCACAAATACTTACAGAGTTGCTAATATGAATAATTTTAAAAGGTATTTTTGCATTATGCAAAATTGGTCTTCCTAGTAATGAATGCATGTACAGAAAAAACACAAACTTAAATATATTTTTCCCACAAAATGATTCCATTGAAATAATCAATTTTCAATGAAGATTCTAAGTTAAGGATTGGCATGTTTCTATAAAGGGACAGTTAATAAATAATTTAAGTTTGGGGGTCATAGAGGGCACATAAATGAATGAGTGTGGCTTTATTCCAATAAAACTTTACAGGAGTGATTAGGAGGACCGATTCTAAGAAAATTTAGATTCCCTATGTTTATTTTTATTGTTTTTTAAATTTCCTGTTCAACCCTTTAAAAACTAAAGCCATTTTGGTCATTCAACACCTGTGAATGCCTTAATAACTCTATAGAGTTCCTATGTAAATCAATGCAAGTTTTTTTTGGGGAGAGGTCTAAAATAAATTTACTGTAGTGGGTACTTTTTAGATTTAATAGGCATGTGGATTCTCTGGTCCTTCTATACCATTTTCCCTCTATATAGTTGAGTGAAAATTTAGATAACATAATGTCAATAAGTCAAAATTCACAAAATAAAGTAATTTAAATGCTTCAAATAACATACATTTCAGGTAAAAATGTGCATAGGAATTAACATAATTTATCAAGTTTAATATAAAACTATGCAAAAAATACTATCTTTAGGACATATCAGTGCCAAAATGTCCATGTTAATTTCAGATTCTAGTTATTGTCTATTTATGAATTGGCATTTTAAGGTTGTGTTTAAGGTATTTTAAGATATTCACAGATAAAAGAGCTTTCTAAATGAGTCACAGTTCAAATCTCCCGAGTGAAAATTGATAGAAATGAACCTTGTATGTTCTCTTCTAAAATTCACATGAAAAGAGCTAAATGGTTCCAAATTAAGCTAGAGAGAAAGTATTATGCACTCACATAAAATTCTCCATGGCATGGAATCCTTTTTGGCGAGGGATGGGTGTATTTGGCAAACATGCAAAAGGCCAGTGGAATATCCTTCACAAAATTCTTCCATCAGCCTTCCAGATTAAAGAAACAGACTGCTGGGAAGATGAGCATTTAAACTGTTTTTCTCCAGTAGAGGAGGCTTATTCATTATTATCTTAATCTGGCACCCATTGAAACTGAATTAAATCCTTAAAATAAACTGTAGAAAATAGAACATAATGTCTCTTTTTTGGTACTAGAAATTGAACTCAGGGACATTATACCTCTGAGCTACAGCCTCCAGTATTTTTATTTTTTATTTTGAAACAGTCTTGCTATAAATTGCTGAGGCAGGCCTCGAACCCACGATCCTCCTATCTCAGCCCCCCAAGTACTGGGATTACCACCCAGTACTTGGCTGAAATAATCTTTTATAAGACAATAACCACTGTCTTTAGATAGTAAAATCTTCTTGTCTGTTACCAGATAGTACTCAATGTCATTAGAAAGAAAAAAAAAAACCCGAAAATCTTCTGGATCATTGCCATGAGTTCAATAGATCTTTTCTATTCCAATACGATGGAAGGATTCTAGTTACATTACAGCCTTGCTGAGTTTTCAAAATTAGCTTAAATAAAATCTCAGTGGCATAGGGACAGCACATAGCCCTAGTGGAATCTTACTGAAGTGTCCCCATCATAATCAAATTGCTATCTCCAGCTTCAACTACCACCTTGCTGTAGGGTTTAATCAAACCAGGATTCTTCCCATCTGCCAAACTCCACGAGCTTTTTCACCCCCATGCTTTGGTCTATGCTGCCTGAAGTGCTCTCTTCTCTCATCCCCATTTCTTCTTGAACATTTGATTCCTTTAGAACCTTTTTGTTATCCCACAAAGAGCATTAAAGACTTCTGTTATATTGAACCTGATATTTACCCATATCGTCTTTTTAATGTTGCATTTGTGTTCTTTACTGAAATTAGCACAGTACCATGTGCTTGCCAAGCACTGAAACATGGTCCCTAAATCTGATTCCACAATCACTTCTCTGACACTGATCTGAAATATTCTTTATGTCACATTTGGTTGGCTGTTCTCCAGTTTATTAGAATGTGGCATACAGTTGAGCTATGCTGTAAAAAAAAAAATACCTGGACTCACAACATCTGTGGCAGGTATGTATTCCAAAATAAATGAGTATAATATATAATAGAGGTTTGGCTATTGTTGTGATGGATCAGAAGAATATTCTAGTTTTTGACTTATTAAAGACAAAATCACTCAGAAAATAATTGTCAGAAAAGTTATTTCCCTGACTTATCATTTTATAGGGTTTAAATAATGAGACTTTCCAAAAGAATATGAGTAAGAGATAACTTGGGGAAGGTTTCTGTACGCTCATCAATGTAGATAACATCCCATTTATTCTTTTATTTGCATGTATGGCACTGGGGATTGAACCCAGGGGATTTCTACCTCTGAAATACATTCTTAGACCTTCTTATTTTTTTTTAATTTTTAAATAGGGTCTCACTAGGTTACTCTGTGCTGGCCTTGAATCTGTGATCCTCCTGTCTCAGCCTCCCAAGTACTGGAATTATAGGCATGTGCCACTGCCACTGTCTTATTTATTCTTATAATTAGGGACTTTCTTCTAACATATTAATAAATATTCAGTTTAAAACAGGTTAACCTTATTAAGCATTAAATGTTTAAAGACTATACCTTTTTTAAAAAAAATAAAAATTTGTATGCATATTGAGAACTACTGCCCATGAGCCAAATAAATCTAGCCTACTACCTGCATTCATATGATCTGTGAGATGTGAACAGATTTTACATTTTTAAATGTTTGGAGAGGGGGACAAAAATGCATTTTATGATACATAAAATTATTAAAAATTCAAATTTCATTGTCTATAAATAATTTTTAAGAACATAGGAATACTCATTCATGTATTTTTTTGTGTGTTTGGTAGTGTGTGTGTGTGTGTGTGTGTGTGTGTGTGTGTGTGTGTGTATGTGTGTGTATGTGTGGTTTGGACCAGGGCTTCACACATACTAGGCAAGTGCTCTATCACTAAGCTACATCCATAGCCTTTTCTATTTTATTTTAAGACAAGGGTCTTGCTAAGTTGCCCAGGCTGGCTCCAAACTTATGATCCTCCTGCCTCAGCCTCCTGAGTAGTTGGGATTTGGGCATGCACCATTGCGCCTAGCTTGCATTTATGTATTTTAGCTGACTGCCTTTCACTATAACATCAGAGTTCAGTAGTTGTGACATAAACCATATGGTTAGCAAGGCCTAAAATATCTACTTACTGAACCTTTGTAGAAAATATGTGTGAACTTTGGAACAGATCACACACCCTCATTAACTAAGGCATCATGAACATAATATAGACTACTTGGAATATAGTAAAATATATAGACCAAGGAGACAATTGATTTACAGAGACAGGAAGTTGACTGATAAAAGTCACAGCTCTATTACTGACTGCTATGCGGCTCTGGGCAAATTATTTAAACTCAGTCTTAATTATCTTAGGAATAAAATAGGATAATACTTCTATTTACCTTTTGGGTTTGGGGAAAATTAAATATGTAACATACAGAGTAATGTACCCAGTGCATAATGGCAGTTTGGTACCAAAAAGATATGCATAAAATAGGAAGACGCATGAAAGTTGAAAATGAAAAGATGGTAAAAGATACATTTGGCAAATAGAAATTGAAAGAAAGATTCAGAAGCTATGTTAATATTGAAAAAACTAGATCTCAAAACAAAAGGTATTATAAGAAAGAAGGGCCCCTTACATAGTCTAAAAATGGTTCAATTTAGGAAGATATTAAAAATTCTAAAGTATTTTGCATTAAGTTATATCACATATATAGTGAAATTTTATAGATCTACATTTAGAAATTGACATATCTTGAACAGGGCACTGTGGCACACACCTGTAATCCCAGTGTTTGGGAGGCTGAGACAGGAGGATCACAGGTTTAAGACCAGTGATAACTTAGGTAGACTCTACTTCAAAATAACAAATAAAATAGGGCTGGGGCTTCAGCTCAGAGGTAGAATACCCCTGGGTTCAATCCCCAATACCACACACAAAAAGCAAAAGAAATTGGCAAATCTATGACCAAGGACTTCCATGTACCTTTTTCAATGCAAACAGGAATCTAATAAGGATGTAGAAGATTTGAACAAATATACAATAATTATGCAGACCCTTAGAGCTAAAAATTAGAAGATAAATATTCCAGCTGGGCGTGGTGGCACACGCTTGTAATCCCAGTACTTGGGAGGTGGAGACCGGAGGATCCGGGTTCGCGGCCAGCCTCAGCTACTTAGTGAGGCCCTCTGTAACTTCGTGAGACTCGGTTTCAAAATAAAGTATAAAAAATAGGGCAGGGAGTGTAGCTCGGAGGTAGAACACCCCTGGGTTCAATCCCCAGTACCGCAAAAAAAAAAAAAAAGAAAACAAATATTCCTCCCAAGCCCCCTTGAAATATTATTAAAATTGACCATGTACTGGGACATGAAGAAATTTACAAAATGTTTCAATGAATCAATATCATAGAGAACACATTTTTGCCCAGAATTCATTAATTCATTCTAACCAATGCATCTTAACAAATGTGACATAGGGAAAACTAAAAATATATGGCTTAAAATTGTGAAAGAAATGGAACCATTGGTTAAAAAGCCCTTACAGATTTTATGGCCACATGTTTTAAGGCATATTCTACCAAAATTCAGAGGAAAAACTATTTCAAACATTATACAAATGAAATATATTCCAGAAGGCCAATGAAATATTGCTATAAAATTTGCAAGTACATTATGATAAATAACAATTATAGGTCATTATGGAACAACATTCCAAGAAAAAAAATGAGCTGATAGGTTGCCCTGGCAAGTTGGAGCAAGGTGGATTTGGGGAAAATACCAGAACCAAAGAGAAAAGTCACTTGATTCAGAGAAGGAAGAGAGCTTAAGCCAAGGCAGCAACAGGAGGGGATGCATTTGGGATATTTTTCGGTGATAAACATTTGGCAGGACTGATTGGTTGGATATGATTGCATGAGGGGAAAATGTAGTAAAGAAGACTCCTGTATTTCTAGCATGTAAGGCAAAGTGTCACCTTCCAGGAGAGAGAGTGTTCCCACAGTGGCAAGTTTAGGGGCAGGTGGTTGTCTCACTCTTGGAATGTTGAGTTTTGAGATATAAATGGAGCATCCAGTAGTTACTGTGTAAGTGAGTCGTGTTCAGGCAGAGGATTGAATTCTAAATACAGACTTTGAAGTCATTGCTGCACAAGTGAGACTGGAACCATATGATTTATACATTCATATCGATTGGGTCTGATGATGTTCAGGGTTGCTATTCTTATTCCAAAAACCCATTGAGTAACACAGAGTTCTTGCTATTAGAAACCTTAAAGAGTCTTATGATGATCATGGCTGAGACAGGAGGATCACAGGTTGGAGGCCAGCCTCAGCATCTTAGCGAGGACCTCAGCAACTTAATGAGCCTTTGTTTCAAAATAAAAAATAAAAGGTCGGGCGTGGTGGCGCACGCTTGTAATTCCAGTACTTTGGGAGGCGGAGAACGGAGGATCTGGGTTCGCAGCCAGCCTCAGCTCTCTCTCTCTCTCTCTCTCTCTCTCTCTCTCTCCCTCTCTCTCTCTCTACCTAGTGAGGCCCTCTGCAACTTCGTGAGACCCAGTTTCAAAATAAAGTATAAAAAAAATAGGGCCAGGGGTGTAGCTCGGAGGTAGAACGCCCCTGGGTTCAATCCCCAGTACCACAAAAAATAAATAAATAAATAAATAAAAATAAAAATAAAAATAAAAAATAAAAAGGGCTGGGGGTGTAGCTTGGAGGTTGAATGACCTTGGGTTCAATTTTCAGTATCAATCAGGGGAAGAGAGAGAGAGAGAGAGAGAGAGAGAGAGTCTTATGATGAAGGCATAAAAGGAAACAATCAAATGGTTTGATAGAGAAAATAACGATGCTGTGGGAACACACACAAGGGAGTTTCATTCACTTGAGGGTAAATATGTGGGAAGACTTCTTGGGGGAAGTTACACTCAGACCTGAGGATGAACAAGAGTTTATCCAAGGGAAAAGTTGTGCAAAAAAAAAAAAAACATGTTTAGGATTGAGGGAATGGCAGAGCTGTCAAGGCATGAGAAAGAACCCGGTGCTCACAATCTTTAAAAAGGGCCATTTTACTGGGGCTTGGTGTTTCAGGGGAACTGGGCTATGTAATGAGATGGGAGAAGCAATCAGGAGACAGACTATGGAACATCTTTTAAGAAATTTAGATTTTATATGAAGGTAATGGAAAGTCATGAACTAATTCTACATAGGAATGTGACATATGTATTTTGTATTTAAGAAGTTTACAGAAAGCCAGGTGTGGTGGCACACATGGCTGTAATCCCAGTATTTGAGAGGCTGAGACAGGAGGATCACAGGTTCAAGGCCAACATCAGCAACTTAGTGAGACACTCAGGAACTTAGTGAGAACCTGTCTCAAAAAAAAAAAAAAAGAATAGGGCTGGGGGTGTATCTCTGAGGTAGAATGCCCCTGGGCTCAGCCTCCAATACCAAAAAAAAAAAAAAAAGAAGTATAGAGAGGGGGCAAATTGGGTGAAGGGAGAACCCCGGGTGAATGCCAGATATTTAGGAGCTCAGAGGAAGGGAAGACTATGAAGGAAAAGGAGAGTAAACAATCAAAATTTATGTCTGGGTTTGTTTATCAATTTAGCATTTATAATCAATAATGTCCACATTTTTAAAGGTCCACGTCTCATAATAGAAAATATTAACCAAACACCTATGATTCATGATTAAGAATATTAAAATGATAATTTTTTGGAGTTTAAGCATAAATTTTTATAGTATTAGTATACACTAATGATGATGATAGTAATAACTTATATAGTACTTATTATATGCCAGGAACTTTATAAGCACTTTTTATATAACTCAGTAGATTTAATACTATTTTTTCAGAGTAGAAAACTGAAATCTATATTAGGGAATTTATACAGGTCACACATGTAATAAGTGGTAAATCTAACATTTGAATCCAGGAACTTAACACTGTGGTCTTATGACTGTCCTACACTGACAACATCTGGGCTATAGAACCAATACTTTCTACTTGGATTTGCAAAATAGAATATTCCACTTATTTTTGGACATGCAAAAGATTGGCAGGTCTGTTACAGCTTCAATTGTAGTGAGTTTAGATATTGAATCTAAGAACTCTCTTCCATGGCCAGAGGTAGTAAGTTACTGTTTCCATAGTCCTGCCATCATCCCTTTATAACACGATGATTAGCCAGTAAAGCACATGGTTGAGTGAATCTTACCTTTGACATAGGCATTTTACACTGTAGGTATTTTAGTCTTTTTTTTTTTTGTACTGAGGATTGAACTTGGGGGTGTTATACTTCCATGCTACACCCCTGGCCCTTTTTATTTTTTGTTTCTAAACAGGGTCGTGCTAAGTTGTTGAGAATTTCACTACTTTGAAATGCTGTCCTTGAACCTGCATTCCTCCTGTCTCAGCCTCCCAAGTACTGGGATTGTAGGTGTGCACCACCATGCCCAGCTGGCATTTTAATCTTAATTGTGCATTACCTTTTGTGCACATTTGTTTCATTTTTATAACAGAAGGAAAAATCCACATGGCAATATAAGTTATCTTGAGGCAAGGTGTTCAATCAGAGTTCTAAGAAGGAAGATCTTTTTCTTGAGATCTTTAGATCTTCAGTGTTTGAAATGAAAACCTTGTCAGGAAAAAATGAGTCATTTGCAAACTAATTACTCTAAAAATTCATGGGTCATTGGAAATACAGAACTGGTGAGAAAGCCTATGCAGGTTTGTCCTTTTCCAATAAGAAAACTGCTAAAGTTATACCCATAGTCTTTCAATATAAGCATTCTTAAGGAACATATTCTCTCTCCTTAGAACTCAGGCATGGTTGCATGACTTGATTGACAGGCTCAGTTGTATGCTCAGGCCCTAGCAAAGCAAAAAATATTTATACAAATTTAATATTTCAGAAAAGCACTAAAATCAGAACTCTGTTGGAGTTCTATATGCTCATTTTGAAATTTGCTTGTTGGAATTTTGGATTTCCATGAGTTAGAGCACAATCACCTTTCCAGTAGTAAGGCCTACAAAGGCTTTACCCAGATCTGCTCTTCTCTCATTCAGTGACCGAATGCTGACAGTGGAAGGAATAGGAAAGGAAGAACAGCCACCCAGTGATCTATCTGTCAGTCAACGGTGTGCATCTAGTGCCCATTAAGTGAGGATAGCTAAACTGACCCAGCACAAGCATCCATAGAGAATTGCACACTTATTCCCCTGCCATCCCATTTGGGCCTCTTCAACCCTTCCAGTGAACTTTTGGATGGCTGCCTGCACCACAAAATCATCTCTGGTTTCTCTACTTTATCTCCAGAATTTCTCTACTCTGTCACCCACAGCTTGGTTTGCTGCTGTTTGTTCTGCTCTCTTCCTTTTACAACCCTTGTTTTAGCCTCTTATCATTATTCTTTGCTCAATGCTCTTGGTTGACAGTCCTCGTTAGATTTCAGCACTCCAGGTTGGCTGCCATAATCTACTCTCAAATTCTTCATTCTGTAAGTAGGGACAACCAGAGGTGAAATATAAGTATGCACTTCCCTTGTCCTTTGCCTCCTCTCACTGGGGAAAAGGGATCAGATACATAATCCTCCTTCTAAGGACACCCACTGATGTTCCTCTATCCTATCCACACACCTCTCAGTCCATTGCTCCCTTTCCCAACCCAAAGTGGAAACAGCCTGTGGAATCTAGGTTAATGAGAGCAGGAAGCAAATATTGCAGGGATCCATAGAAGATGCTATGAGAGAGGCCAGGATTGCCCTGCCTGTTTTTTTTGCGGTACCGGGGATTGAACCCAGGGGCGTTCTACCTCCACACTACACCCCCGGCCCTATTTTTATACTTTATTTTGAAACCAGGTTTCACGAAGTTGCAGAGGCCTCACTAAGGAGAGAGAGAGAGAGTAAGAGAGAGTAAGAGAGAGAGAGAGGGCTGAGGCTGGCCGCGAACCCCGATCCTCTGGTCTCCACCTCCCAAAGTACTGGGATTACAAGCGTGCGCCACCATGCCCGACTCTGCCATGCTGTTACTGATTACTATTTCTCCCTCACTTACAAGTGGAAATCTCCATAGGAAGCTCCATTGCCGATTTTATATCCACATCTTTCTTTTGCTTTCCTACTGGCCTGATTGCAGCAGGAAGGCAGCAACACAGGCTCAGAAAATAGAGTTAAATGTTCTATAAAGGTCCTGTAGAATTCAGTGTGGAATCTGTCTGGTCCTGGACTTTTCTTTGTTAGAAGGCTCTTTATTACTGTTTCAATCTCTGTTTGTTATTGGTCTATTTAGGTTTTCTATATCCTCTTGGTTCAATTTAGGTATCCATCAACAGATGAATGGATAATGAAAATGTGGTATATATACACACAATGGAATTTTACTCAGCAATAAGGAACAACAAAATTCTGTCATTTGTAAGAAAATAGATGGAACTAGAGAATATTATGCTAAGTGAGGCCAGTCAGTCTCAGAAAGTTCAAGGGTCTTATTAGACCCTTAGAGAGAAAATAGGAAACAAAAGGGACATTAGATAATTGAGGAGAGAGACCAGTAAATAGTGGAAGGGAATAAGGGAAGGGAGGTGGGGAGGGGGAAAAGGTTAAACTGAAGAAGGAAACAATTCAAATTATGCTGTGCCCATGTATGAAACTATCTCTACCAATCTCACGATTATGTACTAGGAGGGGCAAGACTTGAAGGGAAACACACCAAAACCTGTGTGCATTTTTTTTGTATGACTTTGAACCTCACTATGATGTATAATTATAATACTCCAATAAAAGTATTAAAATATGTTGTTTTCTTAACAGTGGAATGGATTATCTTCATACTTGGCAATTGGCAGCAAGTAAATATTTTTCTTGTCAGTCTAGCCATAAGTATAATAAAAGTTCATAAACCTGAGTGAGTTGTAAAAATAGCCTAAATCCTAATGGGAAAACAGGGTTTAATATTGCCAAGTATTAAAAATAAATTATTCATCCTTTTTTGGAAAATTCCAGGTTAGAATTTGAAAGACATGTTAATTAACTCTATTTTACTATTGTTTCTAATTTTGTTTTAAATAAGAAAAATGGGTCAGAGGAATTCTAATTGGTACAATCAATGATAGATGTCTGTTCGCAGAATATTAGCAAGTATGGAAATTAGGAATCATAGAGAATGAGGAAAAGAGTGGCACCTGTAAACTGTACTGGAGACACTGGACTCTCCTCTCTGGATGGGTCCGAGACCACTTTGCAGGTGGTAGAGTTACCCTGATGTATCCCATTCCACATCTCTAAAAAGGATTTAGGAGAAAGAGTTGATACAAATAGTTTTACTTTAGTCAGAATTGATGCTAATGTGTTATATTCCTTGAAGTTATCTGCTATGCCATCTCTGTATAGTATTTATTAATTAAAGTTTAGGGGGTTCTCAGGCTTCTTATTAATAAGGGATCTCCAGATAAACAGAATCAATGGAGTGTGGACGCGCACGCGCGTGAAAACACACACACACACACACACACACACACACACACTGAGATTTATGAGATTTATTATGACTCATGCAATTATGGAGGCTGAGAAGTACCACAGTATAAGTTTCAGTCCAAGTCTTAAGGTTTGAGAGTCAGGGAATGGATAGCATAGGTCCTGGAATTAGTTCTGAAGGCCTGAGGGCCAGAAGTACCAAGTTCAAGTAGAGAGAAAGTTTGCTATTCCTCTACTTTTTTGTTCTATTTGGATTGAATGATGCCCACTCACACTGGTGAGTCTTTACTCAGTCTGCCTATTTAATGCTAATTTAATGCTAATCTCTTCTGGAGACATCTTCATAGACTTACCCAGAAATACTGTTATACCAGCTATATGGGCATCTCTTAAGCCCAGTTAAGATGACATAAGGAATTAAGCAGCCATATCTGGTAACATAGAAGAGAAACATTATGATTCCCTGTATACTTGAAGTCATGTTGCCTATTCACCCATCACTCTAGGTTGCTAGAGAAGGAGGAGAAATGGGAAAAGCAAAAGAGGAAAATGGGGGAGAAGAGACTTAGAGTTGATTACCCAAAAGGCAAAAAGGAGGGCTTTTGGGTGATTTATACAGACGGATTTATTGGGGGAGAAAAGTAATGTCAGTTAAAGGACTTTCATGCCTCTTCCTTTTCATTTTTCCTTTTTAGTTACTTAGATCTTGACTTTTTGCAAAAGGATTTAAGGTAGTTTAAATATAAAAACATGTATGCAGTAAACCCAAAATGTAGAAATAAAATAATAAGATCCACCCCCTCATTAAACACGCATACTACTCTGTCCATCCAGTCATAACCTCTTTGACTGGCTTTCTCTTCAGATACAGCATATACACGTTATGCCATACTGAACATCATTTCCTAGGGTTCTAAAAAATATGATATGTAAAGTGTAGAACACAATTTTGTAAAAACAATGCTAACAAGGAGCAAAACAAACCAAAGGGAACAAGCCAAAACAAGCCAAAGGAAATTTTTCTGCTCTATGCTTTGGCAAATATATCTCTCCTAGGAACACTTTATATAATGTGATAATATATAAAATATTGGATACAAGATATTTAGCAAACCCTGAAATAACACCATAAGCCTAGAAAGCATTAATGCACATAAAACCTTGAGATTAACGCATTAAAGAAAATCGGGGCTAAGTAAAACAAGGTAATTTCTAGCCATTGCAGATTCTAAACATGAGATCAAAATTGCTGGCCATGATAATAGTTTTGAAAAACATTAACAGTGGATCATTAGAATTGAAACAAGTTAGAGCCGGGTGTGGTGGCGCACACTTGTAATCCCAGTACTTGGGAGGCTGAGACCGAAGGATCCTGGTTCGTGGCCAGCCTCAGCTACTTAGAGAGGCCCTCTGCAACCTAGCGAGACTCTGTTTCAAAATAAAGAATAATAAATAGGGCTGGTGGTGTAGCTTGGAAATAGAATGCCCCTGGGTTCAATCGCCAGTACCACAATAAATAAATAAATATCTTAAAAAAAGAATTTAAACAAGTTAGGATAGTTTCTCCTCATCTTTCTCTTGATTATAAATTCACTTTGTTACTCGGGGTATTAGGAATGGCCAAAAACATATCATACGTATTTTAGATTCTGGGAAATAGACACAGTTAAAAGTATATTCTTTTGAAAAGACCTATTTCATATGAGAAAAAATCCACTGCTTATATCATATGTATTTAAATAAATGCCTTTTTCACTCAAGAAAAATGACATCATTTAATTAAATTTTAAGAAATGATCAAGGTTTTACATTACCAGACAAATCAATGTAAAAAGTTTTTTCTAAAGATTTGTTTAATCAAGACAGTTATCTTTCAACATTTTCCATGATCAGTAAATTGCATTTAATTCATGTAACATTCTTCTGGGTGAGTTTTCCATTTTGGCTGACACTATTTCATCCATCAAAATAGGCACCATTATTAAAAAATGAACTATATAATTAGTTATAAGGGTCCTAAAATATTTGATACCTATTATTAAGCACTTTGTTTAATTTCTTAATTTACTTTATGTTTATAGGGGCTTGAGATGTAGCTTAGTGGTAGAGTGCTTATCTAGCATGCATGAGGCCCTGGGTTCAATTCCCAGTACTACCAAAAAAAATGTTAAGACAGTTCATATTTATAACATACCTATCAGGGGTCACTATGCTAAATAAAAAATCTAAAAGTGTAAGATGATATAATAATTAATGGAGAAATACAATAATTACTGGAGAAGTACTTATACTTTGGGGAAGAACAAATATATAGATGTATATACAATATAATGTGCAAACTATTGTCAAAAGTTTTATGCACAGGGTTTTTATTGTTATTTTCTTATGTAGAAAAATATTAGTTAAGAATAGACTTGAGGCCGGGCGTGGTGGCGCACGCTTGTAATCCCAGTACTTTGGGAGGCGGAGACCGGAGGATCTGGGTTCGCGGCCAACCTCAGCGCGCATACGCACGTGCGCGCGATCTCTCTCTCTCTCTCTCTCTCTCTCTCTCTCTCTCTCCCCCTAGTGAGGCCCTCCACAACTTCGTGAGACCCGGTTTCAAAATAAAGGATAAAAATAGGGCCGGGGGCGTAGCGCGGAGGTAGAATGCCCCTGCATTCAATCCCTGGTACCGCAAAAAAAAAAAAAAGAATAGACTTGAGGGACTACATAAAAAGATGGCGACCAAGGAAGACACCATGCTACGATC
>PVJS01050834.1:0-14178 GCA_004027185.1 Glis glis | reverse complement strand
AGAGAGAGAGAGAGAGAGAGAGAGAGAGAGAGAGAGAGAGAGAGAGCATGCGCGCGCGCTGAGGCTGGCCGCGAACCCTAACCCGGATCCTCCGGTCTCCGCCTCCCAAAGCACTGGGATTACAAGCATGCGCCACCACGCCTGGCTTTTATTCTTTATTTTGAAACAGGGTCTAAGTTCCGGTGGGCTTCACTAGTAGCTGAGGCCGGCTGGGAACCTGTGATCCTCCTGTCTCAGCCTCCCAAGTACTGGGATTACAAGGGTGCGCCACCATGCCCGGCTCCACTATTGTTTTTGAGTTTAAATCGCTCCTAGGAAAAGCAAGTCATAACAAAATCCTTAAATATTTGTGACTTGAACATTTCACTGCTTCCAATTGAAGCCGCAGCTTCTGCAGATGTGCAGCATGAATGAAGTTCTTCACTTGCAACACCCTACTTAATCATTACGTAAAACTCCAGGCCTCACGGTAAAACCCAATTGCATACGACATTGGCTCCAATCCAATCTGACTTCTTTTTTTGGGGGGGATTCTTTTTTAAAAATGCAAACAAGAGCTGGGCGTGGTGGTGTACACTTGTAATCCCAGTACTTAGGATTGCAGGTTCAAGACCAGCCTCAGCAACTTAGCAAGCTGTTTCAAAATAAAAAATAAAAATGGGGCTGGGGGGAAGCTTGAAAGTACAATGTCCCTGAGTCAATCCCCTGCACCACAAAAAATAAATTAAATAAAAAAGGCAGACGAGGAATCGTTGTCCTGTGTAAAATCTTCCATAACTTCTTCCTACTAGACCTGAGATAAAAGGTAGACTCCCAGCCACCGTTCATATCACAAGCCGCTTGCTGCTTCCTGGCACTGCTCGCACCTCCCTGAGCTCCAAGCACAGTGCTCCCAGGGCCTCGCGCGTCTTCACACCCCTTTTCTCCCCTCCAAACAGCAAGGCTTTCCTTGAACTCCCAGACGAGGCGGTGTCCCTTGGAGGGACCACGGAGGGGATCCTTTCCTAACACTCATGCTCTACTGATGTCCCCACCTGACCAGAAGCTCCACAAGGCAGTCACCGGGCCGCCATTAATGTCCTGGACCCGAGCCATGTGGGCGGCACACAGCAGGTGCCCGCAGAACACTCGCAGCGCACGTTCCCTTTAAGCACCAAGACCTCTGCACGCCACACATCCCCAAATGATGAACATCAGGACGCTTAGCTGAGTGAAACCTAAAATTCTACATTTAGACACGCCCCCCCAAAAAACCCAGACAACTGTATTTAGATCATAAGGAATATTTTGTTTGTTTGTTTATTTGTTTATTTAGTGGTACTGATGATTGGACCCAGGGGCATTCTATCTCTGAGCTACACCCCAGCCCGATTTTTTTTTTGGTGGTACTAGGGATGGAACCCAGGGGCCTTTTATGTCCGGGCTACACCCCCAGACCTATTTTATTTTTTATTTGGAAACAGGGTCTGACTAGGTTGCTGAGAGTCTAAGATTCCTGAGGGTGGCCCTGAACCTGTGATCCTCCTGTCTGAGACTCCCAAGTACTAGGGATACAGGCGAGTGCCACTACACCCAACACCTATTTTTACTTTTGAAACAGGGTCTCACTAGGTTGGAGTCTCACTACTTGCTGAGCCTGTCCTTGAATCTGCAATCCTGTCTCAGCCTCCTGAGTGCTGGGGTCACAGGCATGCGCCACCACACCCAACTGTAAGGAATATTTTATAATAAAATGAGTAAGTTGGGCGTGGTGACGCACACTTGTAATCCCAGTACTTGGGAGGCTGAGACAGGAGGATTGCAGGTTCATGGCCAGCCTCAGCAACTTAGCAAGACCTTGTTTCAAAATAAAGAATAAAATAGAGCTGGGGGTGTAGCTCGGAGGTAGAATGCCCCAGGGTTCAATCGCCAGTACCAAAAAATATATATAAAATTAAATTGACTAAAATAGCTGGTCCTATGCAGGCAAGCTCCCAGTTACTAGAGGTGTAAAAGGCAGCATGGTAACCACGAACAAGATGCTGGAGAGGCCACCAACGGCCACGCAATATCATGGTGCACACAGAATCTGGCACACCTACCAATATTGGTTTGTTTTTTTTGGTGGTACTGGGGGTGGAACCCAGGGGGGCTGGCTCCACCACCGAGTTGCATCCCAGTTCTTTTTGGACAGGGTCTCACAAAGTTGCCCACACTGGCCTCAAACTTGGGATCCTCCTGCCTCAGCCTCCCAAATACTGGAATTACAGGTGCATGCCACTGAACTCAGCCAGATTTTTTTTTTAGTTGCAAAAGTAAAAAAATGCCTTTAAAATGTGAATCCCTCTTTCCCTTCACTCAACAAATACACATCAAGCTGTTACTAGCATTTACCTTCTAGATCTTTCTTTATGTATAACACTTAGAATGTTGCTTCTATACCCAATACTGCTGTACAGACTTTACAGTTACTAATTCAACCTTCAAAAAGGACATACTATTATCTTCATTCTTAGAGCATAGATGAGGCACTTTTCCAAGTCACAGTATTTAGAGCCACACTATAGACTCAGCCAGCCTGTTTTCATGGCCATCCAGGTGTTTCTAACTTTTCCTATGTGACAGGTGAACATCTCTGTGCACATCCTTCACTTCTGGAGAACAGACTTGTAGAAGAATTCTCTATACACGTGCGACTCCTACAAATTTCTATCTCTGCCATGGCCCCTAACTCTCAGTCTCATTAAATCCTACCAGCTTTCACAGGTTACACTTAGCAAACAAAAAGTCCCACACCACATAGTTTCTTCTTCCTTTTCCAAAATCTTAATCTCAGTGGTAAGAATGGAAAGGCTGACACTTACTGGTACTGTGACTGCCACTGAGTCATGGGAGGGAGAGGAGTGGTTACAGGAAGGCAGGAAAGGCCCGCCCCATGAAACCAGGCCAGGCCTTGGGATCAGCTGGCCAGCCTGGACTCAAGGCTGGAGCCTCCCAGAGACCCTCCTGAGAGAGAGAGAGAGGGGGGGGGAGGGGGGGGAGTGTGTGTGTGTGTGTGTTACTGAGGATGGAACCCTAGGGCATCCTACCTCAGAGTTACATTCCAGCCCTATTTTATGTGTCTTTAGGGAAGAGATCACAGATTTCATTAGTTCTCAAAAGGGCTGTGATTTAGAAACGATCAAGACTGCTCTAGAGCCTTGCTACCCAGTGTCATCCACCTGGGGACTTGTTAGATGCAGAAATCAGGACCTACTTCAGACCTGAAGCATCAAAATGTACATTTCAACAGAATCTCCAGGTGATTCCTCCCACAGAAGCTTAGCAAACGATTTCTCTAAACATGCCAAACTGCTGGCCAAATTGCAATAAGCTCACCCTCCCGTCCTGTACTGGAATTGAGCCCAGGACCTCACACATGCTAGGCAAGTGCTCTGCACCTCTAAGGCACAGCCCCTGGCCCTGTCAAAAGTTTTGTTTGGGACGGTTTTACTAAGTTGCCCAGGTTGGCCTCAAACTTGTGATCCTCCTGTCTCAGCCTCCCAAACAGCTGGGATCATAGGCATCCACCACCTCGCCTGGCCTGTGTGTGTTTTTTTCTTTTTTGGTGCTGGGGATTGAATCTAGGGGAGTTCTACCTCTGAGCTGCATCCCCATCCCTACTTTTTATTTTGAAATAGGGTCTTGCTAAGTTGCTAAGGCTGGCCTTAAACCTGCAATCCTCCTGTCTCAGAAAGTACTAGGATTACAGTACTACTACACCGGGTTTGCCTGGCCTTTTGAAACAGCCCTCATTTTTACATTTTTAAAAGTTAGTAGCCAGGTGTGGTGGCACATGCTTGTAATCCCAGTACTTGGGAGGCTGAGACAGGAGGATTGCAGATTCGAAGCAAGCCTTAGCAACTTAACGAGGCTCTCAGCAACCTAGTGAGACCCTGTTTCTAAATAAGAAGTAAAATGGGGCTGGGGGTGTAGCTCAGAGGTAGAAGGCCCCTGGGTTCAATCCTCAGTACCCCCCCCGCACAAAAAAAAGGAAAAAATAGATACTGGATATGGGGCACACAGCCCAAAATATTTACTGGCTGGTCCTTTATAAAAAAGTCAGCTGGGTGTGGTGCCGCACGCTTGTAATACCAGTACTTGGGAGGCTAAGACAGGAGGATTGTAGGTCAAGACCAGCCTCAGCAACTTAGTGAGACCCTGTTTCCAAATAAAAAATAAAACTGGGCTGGGGGAAGCTCAGAAGGTATGGAATTAAGAGTCTGCTGAATGTCCAAAGCCAGGCTACTCCAATCCCAACAGCAAACTTTCAGAACCAGATGTATTTTAGATCCAGAAAGCTCCTTAAAAGAGTCCGCTCTACTGGGCATGGTGGTAAACATCTGTAATCCCAGTACTTGGGAGGATGAGACAGGAGGATCGCAGGTTCAAGGACAGCCTGAACAAGTAGTGAGATTCATCAACAGGAGACCCTGTTTCAAAATAAAAAATAAAATCGGGCTGGGGTGTAGCTCAGAGGTAGAATGCCCCTGGGTTCCATCCCCAGTACCACTACCAACAACAAAAAAAGAGTCCACTCTAATTACCTGATCCTGTAGAGGTTAATTTGTACTGTCCAATGTCAAACAAAATTAAGATAATGCAGGTTTTCTTACATAAAGTGAGTCAACTATTTCCCAACTTTGCCTCTGGCTCAACTGCTTGGAAGCCACTTTATACACATTACTAAACACCATCACTGCAGGTTGACTATCGAAAGGGAAACTTCTTCCTTTAGTCGCCAAGTTTAAGAATTATTTTCCTGTTCTTGGATAAATCTTGGGATTACTGGCACCGCTGCTGAGCACTTAGCTCCTCACAGCCGCTCTGCTCTGCAGCCAGTGCAGCCCCGCAAGCCAGGTCACCTTCGCCACTTGCACAACCTTCCAGCAGGCCGCGCTCCAGAGTCAGCTGAGGATATTTATGTCCTTGTGCTATTCGTCAACCCGGTTACCAAGATACATTAAGTCTGTTTAAAACAATCCTGAAAACAGTGCCCTTGAGAAGTCAATAAATAACCCAGTGTATACACTAAAATCCTCAAAATCCAAAAATCCAGACTTTTTTCTGGCTATCATAGCTTGATTCACTTTTATAACCCTAACAGGCCGGGCGTGGTGGTGCACACTTGTCATCCTAGTACTTGGGAGGCTGAGACAGGAAGATCCGGGTTCCCAGCCAGCCTCAGCTACTTAGTGAGGCCCTCCACAACTTAGTGAGACCCTGTTTCAAAATCAAGAATAAAAAATAGGGCTGGGGGTGGAGCTTGGAGGTAGAATGCCCCTGGGTTCAATCCCCAGTGCAAAAAAAAAAAAAAATCCTAACAGATAATACAGAAAGCTTTAAAACACTGATGTTCACTTCTTATAAGATTATGTACAATTTTACTACTTTGGAGTTTCATCCATCTAAAGAACTATTTTCCTGGCATTAAGATAATGCAAAATAACTGTGGGTTCAGAAGATGAATACATGGGCTATTATTTTCATATTTATACCTGTCAAGTCGATTTTATTTGGCTCGTGTGTTCTAGATACTTCTAAGGTTCACATAAACATCTGTAATACATGCTCACACAACTTCCTTGGAAAGGTTAGCTAGTACATCAACATCTAAAATTTTATTTCATTAATGCCTCTCACCGCCCCCCTCAAAAAAAAAAAAAAAAAAAACAATCCAGTCTAGCCTTTAGAAAGTTCAGCTTAGTCGGATATGGTGGCGGCGCATGCCTGTAATCCCAGTACTTGGGAGGCTGAAATGGGAGGATTGCAGGTTCGAGGACAGCCTCAGCAAGTAGTGAGATGAGTCTCAACCTAGCAAGACCGTTTCAAAATAAAATAGAGCTGGGGGTGTAGCTTGGAGGTAGAACACCCCTGGGTTCAATCCCCAGTGCCGCAAAAAAAAAAAAAAAAGGTAAAAAGGTAAGCTTTATGGCTTGTGAATTATAGCTCAATAAAGTTATTTTTAAAAATGCTGAGCTGGGCCTCTAACAAATTGAAGTATGACTGATATACATGCTGAGTGCTTACCAAGTGCGTCGTACATCACCCAGCAAACTAACTGTAGTTGACGGCAGTAGCAATAAGCCACAGACTTTTCTCAATCACAGAAGTGCGTGGTACATACTGATAGAGCGGCTAATGGTTAAAAGAAACTCAAACATGGGTAGGGCGGCTGCAGTATCCACACATTTTAAATTTACTGAACACATGCACACTGACATCCGTGGTCAGCTCTGCACAGCAAGCTGCATAATCAACATGCTGACCTTAGCTGAACAGACTTCTTCTTTCTGGTGGCACTGGGGATAGAACTCAGGAGCATTCTGCCCTGATCTACACTCCCAGGCCTATTCTACTTTGTTTTGGAACAGGGTCTCACTAAATTGCTGAGGCTGGCCTTAAACCTGCAATCCTCCACAGATGTGCACCACCACACTCAGCCGTATCCTGTACTGTTTTTTTTTTTTTTTTGCAGTACTGGGATTGAACCCAGGGGCATTCTATCTCCAAGCTACACCCCAGCCCTATTTTTTTACTCTTTATTTTGAAACTGGGTCTCACGAAGTTGCGGAGGGCCTCACTAAGTAGCTGAGGCTGGCCACGAACCCGGATCCTCCGGTCTCAGCCGCCCAAGTACTGGGATTACAAGTGTGCGCCACCATGCCCGGCCCTGTGTTGATTTTTTTTTTCTTTCTTTCTTCCCTCTTTCTTTTTTCTGCATACTACAGATTGAACCCAGAGCCTTGTTCGTGCTAGATAAACACTGTACCACTGAGCCACATCCCAGCCTTTTTAATTTTGAGACTGGGTCTTGCCAAGTTGTCTGGGCTGGCCTTAAACTGACCATCCTCCTGCCTTTGCCTCCCGAGGAGCTGGATTTACAGACATGTGCCACCGTGCCTGGCTTAAAAGTAATTATTTTAAATACAATTATGAACCTTGAGAAAAGTACTACATTCAGAAATACAACTTTAAAAAAAAAGACAGACAAATCCAACTCACCAGCAATTTCTACGATATCACCAGGCACTATGTCTTTAGCTTTAATCCGCTGCACGCTCTTTCTGTCCTGACGATAGACTTTGCCCATTTCAGGCTCATACTCCTTAAGGGCTTCGATGGCGTTCTCAGCATTTCTTTCCTACATAAAAGAAAACAGAAGTTAAGCATACTAAACACCTGCCTGCCACTGCCAAGTATTTCTAGAACAGAAATGAAAAGTTTAGACTTTTAATCTAAAAAGGGAGAGAGAAAAGAAAGACAATAGACTAGGTGTGTTGGCACATGCCTTTAATCCCAGTATTTGAGAGGCTGAGACAGGGGGACTGCAGGTTCAAGGCTAGCCCCAGCAACTCAGTGAGACCATTTCAAAATAAAAAAGAAAAAGAAAACTGGGTATATGGTGGTGCATGCTTGTAATCCCAGTACTTGGGAGGCTGACACTGGAGGATCACAGGTTCGAGGACAGCCTCAGCAAGTAGTGAGACTGTCATCAACCTAGCTAGACCCTGTTTCCAAATAAGAAATAAAATTGGGCTGGGGGCATAGCTCAAAGGTAGAATGCCTCTGGGTTCAATCCCCGGCACCGCAAAAAAAAAAAAAAAAGAGAGAAATACCCCAAGAAGAGCAGGGACAAAACTATAATGAGGAAAAGAGGTTCTAGAACCTGCCATCCGTACACTGCACACCGCAGTTCTCGCCTCCGCACCATTTGAAGTTACTATGTCTCCAGTGGAAGGCTGGGTGGCAGGACAGCCGGGTCGGGGCTGCCCAGGTTCAATCTAGGCGGCTCTACGTACCACGAGGTGACTGGGAGAATTCACACCATTCACAGGCTTACTGCCTATACAACGCCTACCTCAAGGGCTGTGAGGATTGGGCTTTATGCAAAATGCTTAGGCAATATTTTGCTACATTGTAAATTATATGAGTGACAACTTTAAGAAATCAGGGTATGTTACAAATTCTTTTTTTTTTTTTTTTTTTGCGGTACCGGGGATTGAACGCAGGGGCGTTCTACCTCCGCGCTACGCCCCCGGCCCTATTTTTTTATACTTTATTTTGAAACCGGGTCTCACGAAGTTGCGGAGGGCCTCACTATGGAGAGAGAAAGAGAGAGAGCACGAGAGCTGAGGCTGGCCGTGAACCCAGATCCTCCGGTCTCCGCCTCCCAAAGTACTGGGATTATAAGCGTGCGCCACCACACCCGGCTAGGGTATGTTACAAATTCTAAGAAATATCATCCCAGTGGTAAAGAACAATGAATTGCTGGCATCTCATCATGGCAGGGGCAAATCACATACTATACTTATAATAATAAATATAAATATACCAGGCTTAGTTTTTCTTCCCCTCTTCAAAGACAATTAAAAAAATCACCTGAGCCGGGCGTGGTGGCGCACGCTTGTAATCCCAGTACTTTGGGAGGCGGAGACCGGAGGATCCGGGTTCGTGGCCAGCCTCAGCTCTCTCTCTCTCTCTCTCTACCTAGTGAGGCCCTCCGCAACTTCGTGAGACCCGGTTTCAAAAATAAAGCATAAAAAAATAGGGCCGGGGGCGTAGCGCGGAGGTAGAACGCCCCTGGGTTCAATCCCCGGTACCGCAAAAAAAAAAAAACAAACTTGTAGGCTTGAACAGACTATTTTGTGTGTGTATATGTGGTACTGGGGATGGAACTCAGGAGCCTTCTACCTCAGGGCCACACCCTCAGCCCTATTTTGATTTTCTTTGGAAATAAGGTCTCGCTAAGGTGCTGAGGCTGGCCATGAACCTGTGATCCTCCTAGAACAGACATACTTTTACTCAAGATACAAGGAAACAGAAAGAAAAGATTTGTGCAGATTAAAGTCACTTACATAAATTACTAAAATTTAGCACAGCAGGAGTTTTGCTTACCTGCCACACGCCCACAATTGCATTGGCTACCAATATAAGTAGGATTACGAAGGGCTCTACAAAGGCTGTAATCGTTTCTTCGCCTTCTTCAAACCAAGCTAGAACCTAAAAGAGAAATGGCACACGTCAGAGCTGCTACTGTGTCTTTAAGCTTAGAGCCACTTTCATAACAAAAGCAGCCGGCACTGAGGGAATCATGACAGACAAAAATCTTTTACATTCTCTAGAAACAAATGGTGGCAAAATGCAATGACATAAGCAACCAGCTCATGTCCTGTTCGTAATTATTCTCGGGAGTCAAACTATACACCTTTTTTTTTTCCTTTGTGGTACCGGGGATGGAACCCAGGGGCTTCTACCTCTGAGCTACACCCCTGGCCCTATTTTTTATCCTTTATTTTGAAACTGGGTCTCATGAAGTTGCGGAGAGCCTCACTAAGTAGCTGAGGCTGGCTGCGAACCCGGATCCTCCGTTCTCCACCTCCCAAGTACTGGGATTACAAGCGTGCACCACCACGCCCGGCCTAAACTATACAGCTTCTTAACAATACCCTTAAAAGAGTTCATTTATTTTTTGATGCAGTAGTTTTAGAACTCAAATAAAATAACCTTTTTTGGGGAAAATAAATCCCATTCATTTCATTTGTATATATTCTGAAGAAATAAAATTTAAATTCCTGATTTCATTGAGGTAAAAGGTAAATGTCAACAACCACATTATCCGGCCAACATTCATAAATAAAATCCGCATGTGACAAATTCATAGTGAGAACAAATTTTACCACTGACTTGGCATATTTAAACTGTTAATCCCCCTTATTTCCAGTGGTATTAGTGAAGGTCATTTCAGAATTACTCCAAGACTGTTCCTAGGTCGGGAATGCATCTTGATGCTTATCCACCACCAGGTATCTAGTACAGCAACTGAGCACTTCAGGTGACGTAAGTCCGAAACAGTTATAACCGGACACAGAGCGCAGCCCCAGGAAAGATGAAAAGAGCAAACTTTTGGTTCCTACACCCATAACCTTGATTAGCAAGGTAAAATTACAAACAAATTAACAGCCATAGTGTGCTGCAGAGTTAAACAACTATGAAGGTGGTAAAAAAAAAAAAAGACAACTCAACATAATCAATCGTAGTAATAAAGAACATGGTAAAGGGTGATCTAAATGGTTAAAAATTTCACCAGGGCCAGGTGTGGTGGTGCACGTTTGTAATCCCAGTACTTGGGAGGCTGAGACAGGAGGATTGCAGGTTTGCAGCAGCCTCAGCTACTTAGTGAGGCCCTCTTCAACTTAGTGAGACCCTGTTTCAAAATCTGTTTCAAGACAGGCTTGGTGGTGCATGCTTGTAATCCCAGTACTTGGGAGGCTGAGACCAGAGGATCTGGGTTTGCGGCCAGCCTCAGCTACTTAGGCCCTCTGCAACTTAGTGAGACCCTGTTTCAAAATAAAGAATAAAAATGAGGGCTGAGGGTGTAGCTCGGAGGTAGAATGCCCCTGGGTTCAATCCCCAGTGCCGCAAAAAAGAGAAAAACCTGTTAAAAAAAAAAGAATAAAAAATAGGACTGGGGGTGGAGCTTGGAGGTAGAATGCCCCTGGGTTCAATCCCCAGTACCACAAAAAAAATCACCAGGGCCAGACCCTGATAGAAGCCAACCACCAGTGGTGATTTTTGTGGAAACCTGCCAGCCGCAATGCTTCAACCTGTGAGGCGGGATTTGTGATTTTTCTAACAACACTGCCTAACAAGCCGGGTGTGGTGGCACAGGCCTGCAATCCCAGTTATTCAGAAGCGCAAAGCAGGATTCAAAGTTTGAGGCCTGCCTGCTGTTAGCCAAAGCCTGACTCAGGTAGGAAGGGCTCGGCAGGACAGTGCTTGTCTATTCTGCACCATGGCCCTGAGTGCGAGCCCCAGGATCAAAAGCTCCCCTAAAACAAAAGCTTAAAATGTGCACATTTCAGAACAAAATTCTTCAAAAGTTCTACATCTAGTAAACAATGAAAGCCCTCGTTTTGGCATAATTTATGGCAAAGACAAAACCATCTGACTGTATTTACATTTACTGGAATACTATATAAAGTGAGCTTTTACAAACAGCAATAGCAGAAAGATGATTGTGGCACAGCCTAAGATGAATTAATATGATTTTTCCAAGTAAAGAGGGTTAAAGTGAATTAACAAGAAATCACTGTGAAGCCGGGTGTGGTGGCGCACGCTTGTAATCCCAGTACTTTGGGAGGCGGAGACTGGAGGATCCGGGTTCGTGGCCAGCCTCAGCGTGCGCGCACTCTCTCTCTCTCCCTACCTAATGAGGCCCTCTGCAACTTCGTGAGACCCAGTTTCAAAATAAAGTATAAAAAAATAGGGCCGGGGGTGTAGCTCAGAGGTAGAATGCAGGGGCGGGTTCAATCCCTGGTACCGCAAAAAAAAAAAAAAAAAAGTGAACGGGGAAAACAAAACAGGAAGCACCAGGACGCGGGCTCTGACACATGCCACTCGCCACTGACAGCTAGTGAGCCAGGCAGGCGCCAGACCGGAGTGGACATGATGAATGTCACGGCAAGCTTGGAAGGGGCGTCCTCGGTGTGAGGGCCCGGCCGGAGCCAGAGTGAAAACCTCCCCAGCAAGTTATAAATGTTGATAGATGCAGGATCACAGCTGCTGACACTACCCTTCCAAACAACTGCCAAGAAGAACATGTCAGAAATAAGAAACTTAATTAGCTCTTAGGAGAAAAAAAAATTGCTCAACATGAAGAGTGACGGGGTCTTTCCAAAAGGTCAGGGCAGCATTAGCAACTCTAAGATAAGCTTCACACCTTGTTGAACTGGGTATGAATTTCCTTCTTGGCGGTGAAGCCTGGGGACAAGCCTAGAGCAACATCCTGGAAAGGCTGGAGCAAAGAGCAGACCTCTACTGCTCAAGAAACGCTCTTCTTTTTCACAGTGGAATTTATCCAAAGTAAGAATCCTACTTTGTACAATCCAGTAGCCTTTTCTTCTACACGACATTAACTGTTTATGTGTAGGAAACACAGGCATTCGTATTATTTCAAGACTCTATAGATACACTAATTACTGCTCGAGGAAAAATTTGTGAGCAGATCTTACGATGAAAGGATGGTACTCAAACTTATTTAAAATCGACAACCACCAATTTCTTGAGTACTTTAAAAATGTCTATTCCCAAACCATAAATATCCAGGAGAATTAAATGCTACTGCCCAAAATGAAGATCAACCATATTTAATTAGCTGGTAAGAATTAGTCACCCTTTAGATTATGTTCATGGTTTGTTCTACTGACAAGAAAACCTCTTGGGTTGTGTAAATGGGAAGATGGTGTTGACAAGACACCATGAGATGGAGAGAGAGGCTAGGGAGAAGAGGAAAATGGGATGAGTGATGTTATCAAAGTCCAAGATGGGGCTGGGCGTGGTGGCGCACGCTTGTAATCCCAGCACTTGGGAGGCTGAGACAGGAGGATCGCAGGTTTAAAGCCAGCCTCAGCAACTTAGTGACACCCTATTTCATAATAAAGAATAAAAAAGTAGAGCTAGCGGTACAGCCCGGAGGTAGAATGCCCCTGGGTTCAACCCCCAGTACCACGAATAAATAAGTAAGTAAGTAAGTAAGTAAATAAAATAGGGCTGGGGATGTAGCTCAGAGGTAGAATGCCATTGGGTTCAATCCCCAGTACCAAAAAGCTGACTACAGCCATGGTGGTGCACGCTTATAATCCCAGTACTTGGGAGGCTGAGACAGGAGGATTACAGGTTCGTGGCCAGCCTCAGCAACTTAGTAAGGCCCTCCGTAACATAGAGAGACCCTGTTTCAAAATAAAGAAAAAAAAAGGCTGGGGTGCAGCTTGGAGGTAGAATGCCCCTGGGTTCAATCCCCAGTTCCGCAAAAAAAAAAAAAAAAAAAAAAGACCAAGATGGTAAGGGCCGTACATAACTATGGTCTATGGTAAGTTATACAAAATAGACTTCTACAGGAGGGGGAAATATTTCTAAAAGTCTTGAGAATAGGTTGGATGAATATAAAGGATCATCTGCTTAAGTTTTGATTTGTTCAAGTTTTCATTTCATTCAAATGCTCAATATACATTTATTGAATACATGCATGAACAAATGAAACAAAACATACAACTCCTACAGTACAAATCCTGAGAGACAGTATGCAAAAGGTAACATTTTATAAGCTACTGCAAAGGAAGGGGGAAGGTTTCAATTTTAGGCATAAACAGTGTTTCTTCTTTCCTTTGAACTTTGCACTAATTCGGTAACAGTGTCTACCTTCAGCACTCACATTATCAAGCAAGTTCAAAGTTTCAAATTTGCCAATCCTATTCCAAATAACCACTTGCTGATGCACACCCAACTACACTCAAAGTGCTTAAACAGAAGACAGGGTATCTTTCAATAGTGACCCACAGGCTCAATCTCTAGGACTGGGGGTTTATCTCAGTGGTACAGCATTTGCCTAGCACACCCAGGCCCTGGGTCCCCAACACTGAGAAATGGCAATATGGTACTCACTTCTGCTAAGAAGTATAAAGAATGAAACACCCAGGGGTGTTCTACCTCTGAGCTATACCCCCAGCCCTTCTTTACTTTTACTTTGAAACAGGGTCTAAGTTGTGCAGGGCCTTGCTAAATTGCTAAGGCTCGCCTTGAATCTGCAATACTCCTGTCTCAGCCTCCCAAGTACTGGGATTACAGGCGTGCACCATATGCCCCACTTTAAAGCAAATTTTAATCCAAAGTAAAAAGGCATGTTCACCTGTAAACTAGGGGACAGTCGTGATATTGTGACTCGATTATCTATATGTTGGGATAAAAGGTTGACTTCTTAACAAGACCATTAAAAGCCAGGTGTGGTGGCCTATGCCTGTAATCCTCTCAGTATTGGGAGGCTGAGACAGGAGAATCCCAGGTTTGAGAATAGCTTCAGCAAGTAGTGAGATACTCATCAACTGAGCGAGACCTTGTTTCAAAATAAAAATAAAACAGGCTGGGGTGTAGAATGCCCCTGGGTTCAATCCCCAGTAACACATACACACACACACATGCAAGTGAGCGCAGACACACGCACAAAATAAGACCATTAAAAAGTCAAGACAGGCCGGGCGTGGTGGCGCACGCTTGTAATCCCAGTACTTTGGGAGGCGGAGACCGGAGGATCCGGGTTCGCGGCCAGCCTCAGCGCGCATGCGCGCGCACGATCGATCGATGGATAGATCGATCGGTCTATCT